>OVAX01000212.1:0-65772 GCA_900406405.1 Lepidium africanum
TATATAAATATATATAAATATTTATATATATTTAATTTATAAATATTGTATATATTAATTTATAAATATTGTATATATTAATTTATACTATATGTATAAATATTAATTTATGTATATAAATATTAATTTATGTAAATATTTACAGCTTAAAATTGTAAATAAATATTAATTTATGTAAATATTTACATATAACTTAAAGCTGTTTATGTAAACTAATTTATTGTACATATATTTATGTAATTTACAATTTATTATTATATATATTAATTACATATTTACAATTTATGTAAATATGTAAAGCTTTAATTTACATATGTATAAATACTTTAATTTATATATTTAATTCGACTATAATATAGAAAAATCCACGGCCTATATAGCACCATATTGTGTCCCGTGCACCATAATTTTTATTGTGATACTATAATGTAGCTTCGAAAATAAATCAACATGATACTATAAATGTAGTAATTATGATGATATTCTTTTACTATTTATATATAAATCTATTATTAATTGATTCGAAACTTATAGTAACTGAGTAATTATACGCAAACATTACTTTAAGCAATTCAGATCTAAAATATTTTATCTTTTTTAGAAAACAATATTTACTAAGCATATTAATTTCATGCCAATCAAGATTAATTTCAAACATTTACGCAAACAAAATCGATATTACCTTTATATATTTTAATCTTTACGAATTGCATAACAATAATCGTCCTATAGTTATATCCAGATGACACTTTTTCTTGCATGATCTCAGCATATTTTCTCCAAAATACACGTGAAATAAGAGCATCACTACATAGAAGATATGTTAATATTAATCACAACAAAACATTTTATTAAATTACGTTGAATCTTGAATGTTAAATATTTACTTTGAATCTTTCATATCAATATTGAGTCTTTTGGTTTTTTTTTCCATTAGACTCAGTGATAACTATTGGATAAACATGATCCAAGTGACCAATTACATCTGCACACATAATTTTGATATAAAAAAGTAACAATATTTATCATTACAAATAAATGGAATAAATATTTTAAAATTATTTATACACAATTTTCAAGATAGATTAATAAATAAGCAAAGAAAAAAAAAACTGAAAGACATGTTATATGAAAACTTGCCAATTAGGTAATTGTCATCTAGATTTCCGGTAAGCAATTCATTGTAAGTTTACGAACTCCAAACCAAATAAATTATCTGGCAAAGGATCGGTAGCCTTTACCGAAGTAGTGTGGACAAAGTATATCTTGAACTTATGTGAAGTTGTCTTGAAAGTACCGGTTGATGAACTTACTTGGAAGTTACTAATTATATTAGTATCTCCCTCACTTAATAGAGAATCAAAATTTTCAATATAATCTTTTTTAGTATTTTTGAACCCTAATTTATATTTAAAAAGTTATTTTAATGGAATATAAAAAAAGATTTGTATATAAATTAGTAATAGTTAAAAACTTACTTGCTCATCAATTAAAACTAATTCGATTGTCTGACTCTTTCGTAAAAACTTTCCAAAGTCGAATGATCCTGACTCTTATCCTTTGATATGAGCTTACTGGTTTAAGACACGCAATGGAATGGATCACCATGATTTTTTTGTGATTTCGTAAGACTTAATAATATTTTTGTTTTATGTTTGTATTGATGATTCAAGCAATGCAACACATATCCTTTATATAGAGGATTCGATTAACTTTAACCTAAATTAGAGTAGAGTAAATGTAGTCTAAATATAGCTACAAACAATATCGATTTATTAAATACACTCCTTATTTTACGTACCTACATAATGATAATGACGATCGTACACAATAGTTTCATATATAAAGCAACTAGATATAAAATAAATTATTTTGTATTGATCCGTTAACGTAAGTAATTGCAAAATTTATTGCATATATTACATAATGATTTACTTTCTTGTAACTATAGTAATTATTATAAAATGTTATTGCCATATTTTATCTGGTTTAGTTTTAAAACATGTACTCCACATTAAATTACCAAAATCATTCAAATCGTAGTAAGATGATTAGATTTGATTATGAAGAATTACAATAAATGTACTATTCTGGAATATTCCACTTAAGGATAGTAAATACATTATGATTTATTTATATATATTACTCAACCATCATTAACCTCAATGAATATATATGGTAATTAGATATGTCATAATTTGTTTGTAAAGATCCATTAATATATTTATAGTGTCTATTATGAATTTAATTTTTAATTAGATATCTTCTATATAAATGGAATTTACTCACTAAATTAATCTTTAAACGGAAACTTTTCACAAAATATTAATGTTTCGAAATCAAAGCTTACAATTACATATGCCATAATTTATTTGTGAAGATCCATTAACATAATTAATAACAAATCAAATATATAATTATAGTATCTATCATAAGTACACACAGTAAATTATTTTTAAAATGGTAATACTAATTAAATATAAATATTGCAAAATTTAAGCTTATCATTCATAATTACTACTTATAAATGTAAATATAATTGTTTGTTATTTCATATATTATTCCGTATGTTAAAATAAATTTGACAAAAATTTTGTATTAAATACAGAATCAATCATATTTAACTAATAAATGTGTCAAAATAATAATAATATCTCAAAAATACCCCTACGAAAATGATAGAATTCAATGTAATATCCAAATAGTTTCATAGATATTTCAAATTATTGCATTCTTTTATTATGCAGAGGATAGTAGGCCAATAAGGGTAAAAAAACCCAATTATACGAACAAAGTCCAATAAAGCTCGTTGGCTTTCGCAATCTAGTAAATGTATCGAAGACAAAATTATCTCAAACCGAATCGCTTACCTAAACCGAACCGGAACTAGCAGCCAATAATTTGAAGTCGGTTTAGTCTTCTATGTTCTGTAGTTTCGTGAGAAGAGACTTCATATGAGAGTTTGGCGTGAAAATTCGTAATTGTTTATCAGTCTCGGTCTCTGCCTCCCATTTCTTCTTCTAAAACCAGGGAGTTGCAACAAGTGTTAACCATGGAGAAGGTTTCAACAGCTTGCGCCATGGAATGGAGCATCAAGCTCGAGAAATCCCTTCGCTCTAAAAACCCAGGTTTTTGAAATTCTCAAGTCCTTTCGCTTTTCAAATACTAGTTCTTTAAAATATTTCATTCTCGAGCTCCTCTTGTTGTTGTTGCCCATTAAGCAAACCTCCGAATTCCGACGTTTTCTCCAATAGTTCGATACTTTATTTTTTTGGTATTATTTCAGTTAGAGCCATTGAAGCTATCGTGGAGGCTGGCGGGAAGCTTGAGCAGTGGAGCAAAGAACCAGAATCTGCAATTGCCGTTTACAATTTATTTGGTTTGATTCCTGAAGAAGATAAGCTTTTTTCCAATACTATCCTATTAAGACTCGTTGATGCCTTTTGTATTGGAGATAAGCTTGTCAAGCTTGCTGTTGTCCGGGTTTTTATGTCTATATTCAAGCTAAGCCGAGGGAAGAATGTAAGTAAATCTGCAAATTGGTTTTTGTCAAAGGCCAGGGTGCATAACCACTTGGAAATTCTTAAACGAGTGAAGAATGTGTACGAAAAGGGTGATACTGAGGCAAAAGCTTTGGCTTTGATTTTGTTTGGTTGCTGGAGAGATTTCGCTATCGAATTTTCTCCAGTACGGCACTTGGTTTTCACCAGTATGGTTTCTTCACATGATCTAGAGGTATCATAGACCCTTTACTTCTTCTTCTTTTTTTCATGATTTTGCGTGGAAATTTGATTTATAAAGGCTCTGATATACAACACTGGAGCTATGTATTTGGCAATGTGTTCTGTGGCTAATGTATTTTACTAGGCATGGGGTTCGTTTAATTGCATAATTGTGCATTGCCTTACACAATGATGTATATTTTATAACAAACAATTTCACAAACAAAAATTTACGGAACTTCGCTGTCAACCCCAATGCAATTTGAACTTAGTAGTTGGAAATATTCTCGTCTGTAGAAATTTAAGTGTTCTAGGTCATTTTATTCTTGCAGGTTAGATCAGCTCTGTTTGCTGCAGCTTGCTTTTGTGAAGTAGCAGATGACTTTGCGTTGGTTGTTTTGGGAATGTTAAATGACATGGTCACGTTCCCGGAAATAATTCCAAAGACCAGGTTAGCTGCTGTGCGAGTTTTTGCAAAAATGGGATGCTCACATACAATTGCTAATAGAGCATTCAAGGTTCTCTGTCTAATTCTCTTTCCATCTCCTTCTAATGCTCAAAAATATATTCATGTATAGTATACCATCCATAATATTTTGGTAACGGCAGATTTGCCAAAATTGAAATTAAATAACATGTTGTTACCAACTTGATATTTTGAAATGTAGTAGATTACCAGAATGGAGTATCTATTTTTATTATGACACTGTCAATGTATGGAATATTATAGCAATGCATTTCTTAAAGCAGTCTATGTTGAAATTGAGTCTGCCATTATGTTATTGCAGATCTGTATGAAGCTAATGCTGGACTCCTCAAAAGAAGACAATTTGGTTCCATTCTTGGTTTCCCTGACCATGCTTGCGTCAAGATCTTCTCATCTTGCTTCTGAACTTGTAGGTTCTTTTTCGATTTATATATTTTTCTAATTGATAATTTACAAAGATCTAATGACTGGCTTAGACATATTGAATGTTTTCTGGAAATAAACTTTGTTACATAAGAGAGCCACTATTTTACCTGAATTTAGTCTTCATCAAATGCACACAGAGCATGATTTTTGTTTGGTTCTCTCCTTAAAGGAAACTAATTTTCTTTTGAAGTTTTTCTTTCCTTTAAACAACTAATAGAGAAAAGACTAATTTTATTCGATGTGGTTGCAGGCAATGGTTATTATGCCGTTTCTATGTGAAGATAAGACTTCTCATGTTCGAGCTACAGTATTAAGATGTCTCGACTTTCTCATAAAAAGAGGGATGTGCTTCTCTCTTGTCCCTGAAAGAGAAATTGCAACTGTTTTAAGTTTGCTAAAGCAGGAAGATCTCTCACCAAATATGCAGCTTAAAGCTCTTCAAATTTTTCAGAAGGTGATATATTAGCCAGATATTTTACTTTTTTGGTTTCGGGTAAAGATACTTACTTACCATTTATGCCAATGCAGATACTTGTCTACAAACTATGCATGGCTGATAAATCTGAATTACATCAGCTCATAGCTATTGTTGAGAATGCATCTCGTTCTCAGATCTTCTCAATAAGTGGTTTAGCTATCAGTGTCTTGGTGGGTATATGGAAAGAAATAGTGCGGACAGCGGAAATTAAACTAATTGATGTTTCTTCAACATCTCTTCCTCTGCAGCTCGTTGAATTGATAATCGACAGGGTCACCTTGTTGGGAAAATTATGTTCTGATCCTTCTCAAGTTGACTATGAACTAGTTGGTGAGGTTCAAGAGCTCTTTAGAACGCTCCTCCTATTAGTTGAAAAACGTTCTGAAATGAGGCTGCTAGTTCTGGACAAAGTCGTGATATTTCTAGAGTACATTGTGAACCTAACTGGTGACTTAAAAAAAACAGATGGTGCTAATGAGCTGCTACTTGGTATCATCCGTTATAAAGGCAAAAGAGGGGAGGTCGTGAAGTCAGAGTTATTAGCAGCAACTCACAAGTTCCTGATTATGTTCTTGGAGAATCTCGAGGGTGATAGTTCTCTGCTGTCTCAAGTTTATGAAAAGGTGAAGCATACCACTGAGAGTGTGTGTTCATGCAGCGTCTTTGATTTTTTCACACATATGGTATTTACCCTTCTATTACATTCTCCAATGCTTTGTGGATCCTCTGTGAGTGATGAAGCAGATGTAAATTCAGGTGTCTCCCTTGTTTCTGATACTGTTAACCATGGAATCGTTGCTCTCGACTTTTCTAATCAGATTTTAATGGAGGGAAACTACTGGCCTGCTTACAGAGCTGGGGTTTATGCAGCACGTTTGGGTGCTTGGGTCACATCTGCGTTGATATTTGACCAGTTGAAAACCAACGTCCAGTCTGATAATAACTGCTTTTGGTTAAAGTCATTAACCTATCTATCTCATGCTGAAGCGAAATTCCAACTGCTTCTCACGCCACGTCATAGTTTTAAGTTAGTCCATTGGTTAAGAAGTAACGGTACATTACCAGAACTCTCCAAAAATTTACATGGAGAGTTTACCCACTGCGTAGCTATTCGTGAAGCATATATGAATTTACAATCGTCTCTGGGAATGTTAGGAAATATTATAGCATCAAGAAATATGTTCTGTTTCCAAACGTGGTTCTTGGTACTAAAAACTCGATTACTGGAAACTGTGATTAATCTTGCTGAACACCTTGGGTTGTTGAACCAAGATATCTGCAAGAAGAAGCAGATGGATGAAAAGATCTTTATTGAATTGCAACAACTTCCTCGAATTTCTACTCAGCTAGAAAAGTTGGCAAAGGAATTTGATTTGTTAGTGACGTGTTTTATAGACATAGATGATAGCAGTGCTGGCGTTATCGCAACATTATCACTGAGCTGTTCAGTTCTGGCTTTTGCTGCTGGAATTGTTCTTTTCCTTCCAGGTTTTTCTCTTCATGAACTGTTGGTTCCTTTCACTTCACAACGTTGTCTGGGCTCGAGGCTTGTACAAGATTTAATTCAACGGCTGTGGAAGGTGGACCCTGAAATCTGCGAAAAGCTCAAGAAACTTGTCAAGGTAAATGAATCATTAAACTGTTTCCACCTGCAATCCAGGATTCAGGTACTGAGAGTCTGTGGCAAGCTGAAGATGCTGCGCTCTATTTGTAGAGATGCTCTTGCATGGATAGATGGATCGCAGAATCAGTCAATATCAATGCACAAAGAGGAGACTATGTCTGAGATTACTAAAAGTTGCAGAAATCTACAGTCGGAAGCAATTATGAAATGGACGCAGATTCCCTTTGGCATTCCAATGTATTTCTTCAATATAAGGTAATCTCATAGTGCTAACTTAAAACTAGTTCGAATCAAAAGAATTTGTGATAAGTATTATTCTTTTGGAAATTGTATTCAACATTGTATTGATCCCCAAAAAACTGTCGAGATTCTAATGGAAGAAATGAAAGGTGTGGGCATACACATTGATGTTACCTTGTTTTTGTGCTGCTTAGTGAATTGAGGATTATGAATATTTCCAACCATAGTCGATTCCTTACTGTTTGTTTCTGCTCTAATTTCTCGGCTAATATGTGTTCATTGATTTAAATTTCAGGCCGTGCGTTGGTGCTGAGCTATTTGCACTTAGTTCAGACAGCAGCAAGAGTACTCCTGATATAATTTCAGTGGAACAAGGGTTTCAACTGTCACTGGATCTTTGTCTTCAGTTAAAAAATTTACAACAATCACGAGTCCCTGTTCGACTTACCAAACTGTATTGCCTCCTGTATACTAAACTAGCTTATCACACCTCAACTCAACACGGTGGAACCAACAAAAACCAAAAGTCTAATTCCCCTTGGAGAGATGAAGATCTGGTCGAAATGAGCAATAAATTGTTTCATCATACTAATATAAGGTCTGGTAAGAACCAAGAAGTTTCAGGTCGATGTGATTGGAACAGCAGTGGTGCTTCTGCAGTTGTGCAGTTTGAACCAAATGAGAGAGGACAAGGGTTTTCAAGTTGCTTGGTAGACGTTTCACGTTTCCCAGTTGGAACATATGAAATGAAATGGCTAAGCTGTTGCATTGATCAACATGGTTCCTATTGGAACCTTCTACCTCTCAATGACAAACCTGTGTTTAGCGTCAAGAAAGCTTCGTGACTAGAAATGAAGTCTGTAACAGATCAGAATTACATTTTTGTTTAGATTGCAGACTAGAAGCCATGAAATATAAATTAACTAGGAATTTTTGTTTGGTTAATATAAGGGTCCGGGAAAAAGCTAAATTCAATTGTATCCCACCTAACTTTGATAATTAGTCCCTTCGGGGACATCCGATAAAATTGGAATGATACAGAGAAGATTAACATGATCTTTGCGGAAGAATGATACGCACAAATCGGGAAATGGTCCAAATTTTTCCTTATAAAAAAAAACCTATGATAATTAGCCAATAATTAACTCTTTTATTTAAAGCAAAGTTTTTGTTGGTGACCAAATCTATACTCAAATCTATGCTAGTGTTGCAAAGATATTTATGGGCCATACTAATACGATGGCAAATACTCAACGTTATTTTTTTTTGTGACATTTATTTCTAAATATTCATTCAATTACATCAAATAAATCCCAAAAATATCAAATTATTAACTTTTTGATTAAACTTAAGGATAACTTATTTTATCACTTACACCTATCAATAATTTTGCCAAGAAAGATGTGGTCTACCTTGACATTAGCTGGCAAATTCGAATCTCACCCAACTCTAATTGGAGAATTTTGATTATGGATCAGATATTATTAATCCAATTATTGTTGACAAACCTATCAATAATTATAATGCTAAAAAGTAGAACAAATATGCAAATAATAGAAGAGACAAGTTTGCAACATATAACAAAAGTTGACATTAATTATTTAATCTGTTTAGGATGATCTAACTAATAACATTAGTATTAAGTATTCGGTCATTCTTCACTATATGTAATAGACCGAAAAAAGATTTCAAAAAGTCAAATTTAAGCAATGGATCGATCTCTGTGAATGCAGTCATTGATAAGAAAAATCAAAAATACATAATGATGACTCGAAACACCACTTATTTGGCTTATACCATTTGTTCACAAAAAAGGGCTTATACCATCCCAATTATATTACCTAAAAGTTGCATTAAAATGATCAATATACTTAATTACTTAAGCAAATGAGAAAAAAAGAGTTAGTCAATTGGTAAATCATTTTAGTGGAAAGAAATTGAGTTGGTCAAATTGAGATATGCTTTCAATTTAATATCATTAAGTAGAAAATGAAATTAGAGTAACTAGATTATTTGGCATATTAGAATTCATTATTGACAAGAACACCAAAAATCAGACTATAAAGATATGAACTTTTTGACTACAACAACAACAACAAAAATTGCTTTGAAAGTGAAAGTGTGTGAATGAAGGAAGAGAAAGAAGCCAATATATATATATAAAATAATTGGATTAACAAGGCTCGAGCCATAGTCCAGTCCAATCCTTAAAATTCTTATTTAATCTAGCAATTGCGTAGAAGGGAGGAATCGAACCGTATATGTCATAGATCATTCTAACCACCCAAACTAAAAAGAATTCGGCAGAAGAAGCCAATATTTAGTATCGTATAAGTTGTCACTAAAAATTAAGCATTTTTTTATGTGTGAACATAATTAATACCTACAATTTGGATCTGAGATTAGAAAAACTAATTTGATAAATAGATATGATACATTGATCATAGCTTAAATCATTTGCAACATGAGTGTGTTCATTCTAATGAGGTAAAAATCATTAGTTGGGAAATTATGATAATTTCTACGTTAAATGTGTTGTTTTTCCATAAAATGTCTTCGTTTAGAAGATATATGTCTATTTATGCAATTTTCACGGAAGTTAATCATGTAATTCCACGTAATAAGATTTGGGAGATCAATAATGTATAGTTAATTTGATTGTTTTTTTTGTGTTAAAGAGTTAATTTGATTGGTAATTAAAAAATTTGCTTTTCACAATAATGTTTTTATTCGGCCAATAGACACAATTTTAAGTTGTAACAAGCTCGAAGAAATTTTAATATGGGAAAACGTTACCGTATGTCATTTAATTATCATTTGAGTTTTGTTTTAGTTTTACAATTAATTAACTTCGTGTAACCTACTTACTTTGCATCTATTGTGATATGTTTTTGTTGTTGTTTACTTAGTTGCAAATTAACAATCTTTAAGTAACCTTTAAATACATATAAACAGTTGAAATTTGGGACCTAATTGTTTTACAACCTAACATGAATCTAGACTAACTTATCGTTTTTTTTTGCTATGAGATTAAAAGGCCAATTTCATATTTCTGGTGAGCAATCCCAATATCTCATCACATATAATTCTTCGATTCATTTTTTTTTCTATTTTCAAGTTCCTTTTTAATCCTCAAACAGATTAATCTTTTCTTTTTGTTTCTACATATATGTATATTTATAAATCAATGTTATCATTATTTGTAAATACATTACACATACCATCTCTGTGAATGTACATGTTTTCTGAGTTTATATCTATACATATCATATAATCAACTTCTACATACACAAATAAACTGTATATTCCCTTTTCTCCCTGTATTTTTGTTTTATATACTCGATTTATTTAACATGCAATTGCTATCCTTATTCATAGATTTGTTTGCTTATGTAGGAATTGAAAATACATTATTAATCTTTTGTTCTTTTTTTTTTTTTTACATCCTCAGACCTCAAATATAATTTCATCGGAATCCCAAGACAGTATTTAGGATTTGAACATTAGAGAAACTCACAATCAAGATAACTTCAAGGTAACATTTTACTAATTTTCTTGTTTAATTATGTTACCATCCATCTTCTGATATTTAATAAGAGGTCAAAAAGTACGAACATCTTCTTATGCCAATGGGATATAAAGAAATTAATATCTTCTTTATCCATGTAGAAGGTTAAATGCAGATGACCAAACACAATAATATCTTGTTTCATTGAACATATTAAGTTAAAATCATATATTACATAGAATTGACTTAATACTTATTCAATATTGATATTTAATGTTCTTATGATTTCATACCATTCTTAAGCAAAATTAGTGATTTTTTTTTTCAATAAATAAGCTGAACAAAGAGAGAAAGAGTTCATAAACTATTTATTAAAGAAAGCTACCAAAAACCTATCCACCACTCAAACCTTCCCCAACCAAAACCCCATGACTTGGTTCATCCGTTTACATAAAATTATCTAATCTTTCAATGCATGCAGCTATCTTTACATTTATAAAACTTTTGTGGATCTTTTCCCATGCATATCTATCTGTTAGCTCTCCATATATATATATATATGTATATATTAATGGCATAAAAATGTAATATAATTAAGTACATATTCAAGACTCAAGAGAGAGCTGGTTTTCACGGTAAGTCATATGATAATTTAGCATCTAGATTTATAGAATATATTCGAGTTTATTTGTGAAGAATTTATTCGTTAATAATTGCGTAAACCGGTAGAAAATAGAGAGAAAAAAAGGAAGAAAAAATGTAAAAGAGTGCAAGATGTGTGACTCCCATTAGAAAAGACAAAAGTTTGTATAATGTTTTCATTGGTAACCTTAGTTAGCCCTTTCTCTTTCCATGTGTTCTAACAACATACATATATATAAATGTCTCACATCCATTATTTTTAGCCATTCATCCTCTTGTTTTGGCTCATTGGATTATTTAGGAAGAGATCGAAGCCATGGAGATAAAGAAAACTCGAGTAGCTATGCCAGTTTTGTTGATGGTCTTGAGTCTAATGGCAAGTCAAGTTGTCTTTGCTGAGAAATATTCAGATTCAATGGCTCGGCATGACCAAAAAATAGCTGAAATGCAAGCCCTTAAAGCTTCTTTGGTTCGTCGAAATCTACCTGCTTTGGTATCTCCTCCTCCTACCCCTCCTCAGGTATATATATAATGATCATGTACTATTGAGTTGGTTTAATCTGTTTTAGGGTACCGGTTTGGTATATATTATATAAGATAAAATATTATGTAGGCAGTACCTGGTCCGCGAGTTTATCAAGTAGTATCATATGGAGCAGATCCCACAGGGAAATCGGATAGCACAGATGCGATACTAAAAGCAATGCAAGACGCTTTTGAAGGTCCAAGTTATGGAGTTTTAATGGAAGGTATAGATGATCTTGGAGGAGCAAGAATCGATCTTCAAGGTGGAAGCTACTTAATCAGTCGTCCTCTTCGGTTTCCCTCAGCTGGCGTCGGTAATCTCATCGTAAGTTTTTCTTATTTTCCGATCTCAAATTTGGTCAAAAACTATGTATTAAATTTGGTCATCGCATCATCACATAATAGAGTTAGATTTGTTCCGTACGTGTGAATAATAATATATCGACAAAATCATGTTCATGTCTTCATTGCATGTTTATGTGATGTGATATGACATTGCATCTAGATGGAATCTAAAACATGAAAACAACATCAGTTGCCTTAGTTTAAACGTAAACTTGATTAAAGTTAGACAAAAAAAAAACTTGATTAAAGATGCTATTAGGTTTGGTGAACCAATACAAAAGTTATTAAATCTTTTCTTTTCTTTCACGAGATTAGAATGATTCTTTTCTTTCTTTGCATTCATGTTTTCTTTCATAATTTCAAACATTATGACCTTTTTATAATTTATATCTTTCCAACAAAAGAAGTTTCTAACTATTTTAAAATTAATACTTTATAAGATTTACTCCCTTTTTTCCTATGAATTTCTTTGCATTTAATTATAAGATATGTTTTTGTTTTTTTTTGGTTTTTATACATAATATGTAAAATCTACTTAATTGTAATTAATGGGGTTATTTTTTTCTTGACTTGCATGACACGTCAGATAAGCGGAGGTACATTACGAGCAACAGATGATTTTCCGGTGGATAAGTACTTAATCGAACTCAATGATGAATTGTCAAAACAACAATACATATATGAATACATAACTCTGAGAGATATTCTCATCGACGGCAATTATCGCGGCGGAGGAATTTCTGTCGTCAACTCTCTCCGGACAAGTATCGACAACTGTTACATCACACGATTCGGAGACACGGACGGGATTCTTGTCCAAAAAGGACACGAGACTTATATTCGTAACTCGTTTCTCGGTCAACACATAACCGCCGGAGGAGACAGAGGAGAGAGAAACTTTTCCGGCATCGCCGTGAGTTTGATGGGAAACGATAACGCCGTTACGGATACCGTTATATTCTCCGCAAAGATCGGAGTAATGATAGCGGGACAAGCAAACTTGTTGTCTGGTGTGCATTGTTATAACAAAGCAACCGGTTTTGGAGGAACCGGAATTTATGTGAAATTACCCGGTTTGACTCAAAACCGGATTGTGAATTCGTATATGGATTATACCGGTATCGTTGCGGAAGACCCGGTTCAGCTAACGATTTCTGGGACATTTTTCTTGGGTGATGCGTATATCTTGTTGAAATCGATAACCGGAATGATTAAAGGGGTTAATATTGTGGACAATATGTTTTCCGGGTCGGGTAAGGGGATCCAGAGTGTTCAAATGGATCAGACGAATAAAGCGTTTCATGATGTTAATCAGGTGGTCGTTGACCGGAACAATGTGAATGGTATGGAAACGATATCGACGGTGGCTAGAGGTTCGGTCGATGGAAACGGGACGTCTTGGACCGTTGATTTTAACCCGGTTTTGTTGTTCCCAAATTTAATCTCGCACGTGCAATACACGCTGGTGGCGCGTGAAGCTGGTGCGTTTCCTGTACACGCGGTAAGGAACGTTTCGGGAAATCGAGTGGTGGTTGAGACAAACGCTCCTGTTACTGCAACAGTTTATGTAACAGTGAATCAAGGAGTTTGATGTCGTGTTTTTGCCGTAACAATGGTTTAATAATTTCTTTATAAAATTGCTGGATTTTTATTGTAAGTTTCCGATAAGGAGGAAAATTTACTTTTACAACTAATAAAGAATAATAACTCGAAAATTGTGAAAATAGATGAAGAGTTGGTGGCAGACATTTACTTGTTCTCTGCAAACAAAGTCAATGCAGTGACTAATTGTATTACTTCTGAATTTATGTTTTTTTCAATAATAATGTTCTCTATTTTACATTCAACTCGAATTAAATAATACTGGCCAATGCAATTATATTTTTGTAAGTTGGTGGCTATGAAGGAATATCATTGAAGGAAATATTATATATAAAAAAACCTTTGAAGGAGATTTCAACTCTGCAATATTTTTAGGTTAGATTTTGCCTTAAAGTAAATTTGTCTATGTTCTCACACTCATTCTCCTTTTTCAGTAATTACTTCAAGTATTGGACATATAGTTTTGTATCAAAAGTTATATACTTTATTAACAAAAAATTGCCGGTGGGAATAAAATTATTATTTTCTGATTGAATGTTGAATAATTTGGAAGAAAAAGCATACTTTATGACGAATAAAGTCTAAGATGGGTTGTAATTAAAGTCTAAGACGAATTATTATAAAATCAATATTTCATATATTATTGATCATTCTGCAGAAAATAGTTGAACATTAAAATCTGCATAAGTGCTGACTCATTTAGCTCTTTTTTTTTTGTTAGAAAAATTTGTACTAGTTTATAACCATAGAACTGTATAGAGTATACTTTCTATTATTTATAAATTGATGGAATAATTAAATTTAACTACAACAGAAGATTATAAAATGAAAAACCAAATAAACTGCAAGTGGCAGGGGTAAGTTCACTAAAAGTATGCGTATTTGTATGTCGAGGGATCGAGTCCCGTTGCCTGTCGTGGTCCAATGTTAGACAAAAAAAAAAAAAAAAAACTGAAAAGGCAAAANNNAAAAAAAAAAAAAAAAAACTGCAAAGGCAATACTTTATGAACTTCTGCGGTCTACGAAAATGCTTTAATCTTTTCTTTTTGGTGTCTTTTTGCATTTCCTTATGTAATAAAGCAAAACCATATCTAAAGTGTTTCCGTTTAATAAGTAGGAATTCGAGTCGGTACATTGAAAAGGTAAAACAAAATTTAATAACAGAGATTATTATGCCTTCTAATACACCAACACGTACGCTTATATCTGCCTGCATCTTCATCACATTCATTCCTCACTCTCTCTCTAACTCTCCCCATCAGACAAGAAAAACAGGAAAAACCAGATGAGACTCTATAGCTTTGTCAGCTTGTTACTGTTTTTAATCACAATTTCAATGGTGTTTAAAGAGACATTATCCTTAAGAAGAGATATGACCAAGCTTTTAGAGTTCCAAAAGAAGATCCAAGAAAGACTCGCAGTCACTCCTTCTCTCCCACCATTGTCTGCTCCTTCTCACTCTTCCAAAATGGTAAGTCCTCTTCGTCAGTTTATATATATATATATATATATATACACACAAACGTGTGGAATTTGTGAATGTGAGTTTGGTTTGTGCAGGTGGGGAAGGTAATATACCCAATAGGTTACGGAGCTGACCCGACAGGTGGAGAAGATAGTAGTGACGCAATACTTGAAGCTTTAACCGATGCTTTTCAGTTACAAACTGGCCTTCAGATGCTCCCACGTGTCGCTGATCTAGGTGGTCTTGTTATTGATCTTCAAGGTGGCAATTACATGATCGGAAAACCTCTCAGGTTTCCTTCCTCCGGTGGTGGAAATCTGGTGGTCAGTTCCCTGTATGAAATTTAAGTATCTGCTTATAAGTATGAATCTTAGTCTTTACACATTTTTCTCTGTAATTCAGGTGAAAGGTGGGACTTTCCGGGCATCTGAAGTGTTTCCCGGTGATAGGCATTTGGTTGAACTTGTAGCATCAAACTCCAGGAAGCCAATGGAAGTGTCACCGGAGGATTTATATTCCGATAGGAAAGACCAGAACTCCGGAATCTTCTATGAGGATGTGACTTTCCAAGATGTTCTTTTCGACTCTAGCTTCCGAGGCGGGGGTATTATGGTGATTGACTCAGCTCGTATTCGTATAACGAATTGCTACTTTCTCCATTTCACTACACATGGGATTAAAGTTCAGGGAGGACACGAGACATACATTTCAAACTCTTTCTTAGGACAACATTCAACGGTAGGTGGAGACCGAGAAGAAAGACAATTCTCCGGGACAGGAATCGACATCTCAAGTAATGATAATGCCATTACGGATGTAGTGATTTTCTCGGCTGGGATTGGCATCTCTTTGAATGGCGGGGCCAATATGGTCACAGGCGTGCATTGCTACAATAAAGCTACATGGTTTGGTGGTATTGGTATTCTAGTGAAATCACATCTAACAAGGATAGACAATTGTTACCTTGATTACACAGGTATAGTCATTGAAGATCCTGTCCACGTTCATGTCACCAATGCCCTGTTCTTAGGGGATGCAAATATCGTACTGAAATCCGTACACGGGAAGATTTATGGAGTGAACATAGTCAATAACATGTTTGTCGGTACTCCCAGAAACAACTTCCCGGTTGTCAAGCTTGAAGGAGAGTTTCATGAGATTGATCAAGTTGTGATTGATCAGAACAATGCAGAAGGGATGATATTGAAATCAACAACCGGAAAGGCCAAGGTTTCTGCAAATGGGACAAGATGGGTTGCTGATTTTTCCCCAGTTTTGGTATTCCCAAACCGAATAAACCATTACCAGCATTCGCTTTTCACTCAATCCGGGCAGATTCCTGCAAATGCAGTGACCAATCTTTCCAACAACGTTGTAGTTGTAGAAACAGATAGAGCTGTCACTGGAACTGTGTCAATTATTGTTTACCAGTAGAGTAGAACACCATTCTTCATGTATTGATCATTGTCTCATTGTAAATGAGGAAGCTTGATTTGACTAATGATTCTATCAATAAACATATTATATATGAGCCGGTTTCTGCAAGTTCAGTTACAGTTGATGTTAACAATTAATACCAACAATCAGCGACCTCATCATTGGTGACTTCTTCTGGTACACGCGGCTTCTCAGGGGGACCTGAAGTCCTAGGCAGTCCTTGGAAATCACGTTTCCCAGGTTTTGCAATGTCTATATAAAGCATCCTGCCATTGTACATCTGCAGCAAAATGTGAACATTCTGGTTGATTTCTGAGACGGAAAAAAAACTGTTATCTTGTTTAATCCATTTAAGATTGTGTGTTGAGAAGAAGCATTACCCGACGGTCCATTCTCTCTAGAGCAAGAAAAGCATCATCTTGAGACGTGAATTGAATAAAGGCAAAACCTTTTGATTTTTTCATTGACTCGTCCTTTATTAGCTTAACTGTTTTCAAAAATTAGAGTGAACTTATAAAGCTAAAACCTCAAAGATAATGTTGGATTAGAACACAGCAAGAAAACAGAGTAATTATCAAACACATAAAAGCACACCTTCAGCTATCTCGCCAAAAGCTGAAAACTCCCTCTGTAGAAGATCTTCACTCGTAGAAAACGGTAAATCTGCAGTATCAAAGCGAAGAGGCATCAGAAGAATAGAGAAAACACAGAATTGAAGTTACAAGTAACTTTCCCGATTGATTGTTAAGTTCAAGGTACTATCACATGTCCCAGCCACAATCCTGACTCAAAATCCACAATCAATTAAGTTTTCCGTTCTCTATCTGACCAGAATCGTTAATTATCACTGAAATACTAACAAAACCACATCCTAATCTCAGTGAGAAAAATAAATTCGAAGATAAACCAAAGGATAGTCCAAATCTTACTTCTGACCATGATTTTGCTCGCTAGAGGGTAATTTGAGAGAGAAGCTTGAATCTTCGGATATCTAGGGTTCTTGTAACTTGGTAGAGAAGAGGAAGAAGCCACGAAGGAAGGGAAAGATAGCGTCACCGACCACATCATTCACAGTCGCCGGAAAAAGAGAGAAGAAAGAGAAGAAGATATTTTAAAATCGTTGTATATCCTTGTATACGACTTCCAAAACGACCGCGTTTTTATGGCCACTGACGTTTTCCAAAGTAGAACATAGGGGTGTATCTGATAAATTTGGAACTCTACGCGACAGTTGAAAAGAATTCAAAATTAAAAGGGTATTAAAAAGGTAACTATTTCTGTACTTATTGTTAAACCCTTCGAAACCCTAATTTCGTAATTCTGAGCTTCCAGAAACTTTGAGACTCCTCAATCGGCATTTCT
Source organism: Lepidium africanum (assembly GCA_900406405.1). Lineage (NCBI taxonomy): Eukaryota > Viridiplantae > Streptophyta > Magnoliopsida > Brassicales > Brassicaceae > Lepidium > Lepidium africanum. The sequence continues at coordinate 17,864 of OVAX01000212.1, forward strand.
CTCTCTCACTCCGGCATCGATGGCTATGCTCTCTCACCGTCTCCGACGAGCTTTACTCACGGCGACTTCTTCATTCAATCGATCGATTACTCTCTCTCCGGCTTCCATTGCACCAGCGTCTGATTTTCATTCTGTCTCTGCGTTGCTACAGAGTTCTGTTTTACGTCGTTCAACGGGAGTAGCTGCTCGAGCTCCGGTGAGGCTATTTTCGACGAAGCAGTACAAGCTTTACAAAGAAGGTGATGAAATAACTGAAGACACTGTGTTGTTCGAAGGATGTGACTATAATCACTGGCTCATCACCATGGATTTCCCTAAGGAGGCTCCTCCCAAGTCTCCCGAGGAAATGGTCTCTATTTATGAACAAACTTGCGCCCAAGGGCTTGGTATCACGTAAGTTGACTTACACATTTTCCAATTGGTTCGTTTGATCAATCGAGAAATTAGATATTGAACACAGTATATGGATTTCTTCGTGCTTAGATTTCTTGCTCTGTGTTAAGGCTCAAGTTTGCATATTTCGTTCTTGTCTAAAATGTGGTTTATTTGAGTTCCTTACCATTGCTTTCGTCAGAAAATAACACAGAGATCCACTGTTATGCAGCTATGCTTCAAATTTTGTGTGAATTCGTTTGGCATTTATATTGGTTTAGAGGATTTTATTGACCTTTTTTTGTGTATCGTTGAGTCAGCGTGGAAGAGGCCAAGAAAAGAATGTATGCTTGTAGCACAACCACTTACCAAGGTTTTCAGGCGATCATGACTGAAGAAGAATCTGAAAAGTTCAAGGGTATATTGTCGAATAATATATTTTCTTTTCCTATGAATTTAAGCTTTTTCAACAGAAATTGACTCCTTCCTTCGGTATGTAAACAGATTTACCCGGAGTCGTCTTCATATTGCCAGATTCCTACATTGACCCCGTGAATAAAGAGTATGGAGGTGAGCTGTTTTTTTTTTTACAGATTTGTCTCGTTTTGGTTACATACAATTGACTCTTGGAACTCCACTAACTTGCTCTATTCCTTGTTTTCAGGAGACAAATACGAGAACGGAGTAATCACACACAGGCCACCCCCAATGCAGAATAACAGAACAAGATCCCGTGATAGGGGCAATGGGAGATTTGACCGTCAAGGAGGAGGAGGTGGTTATCAAAACTTCCAAAGAAACACACAGTATAATCAGCAACCGCCAATGCAAAGTGGTGGAGGGAGCTATCCTCAACAGAGCTATGGCACTCATGGACAAGGTCAGGGAACTCAAGCGCCTCCACCATTTCAAGGAGGCTACAATCAAGGCCCCGGATCTCCACCACCTCCTTATCAGGCAGGTTACAATCAAGGCCCGGGATCTCCACCACCTCCTTATCAGGCGGGTTACAATCAAGCTCAGGGATCTGCAGTGCCTCCATATCAAGGAACACAAGGCGGTTATGGTCAAAGTGGATCTGGAAACTATAGCCAAGGGCCACAAGGAGGTTACAATCAAGGAGGACCTAGGAATTACAGTCCACAGGGAAATGGAAACTATGGTCCTCCACCAGGAGCTGGAATCCCTGGTTATGGACAGGGATATTCTGGTCCTGGACGAGAGCAGAATCAAACATTTCCACAAACAAATCAGAGGAATCCAGAGTGGAACAACAATAATCCAGCAGGCCAACCTGGCTCTGATCAAGTAAGTGCTTGACCATAAATGTATAATGCATCTTTTTATTCATATCCTAAGCCTGTAAAAGAGACTCATCGAGCATTTACATAATTGTTACTGAGATGGTTCTTTGTTTCAGTTTCCACAGGGAAGAAGGTACTAGACAGAGATATGATGTATGCTACAGTGAATTGAGCTGAATAAGGAAGGAGGTGTCAAAGGCTTTTTATTAGTTTTTTTTAGTAAATAGTATTTACTCATCTTTCTACTCTATAAGACAATAATCGGCCAACCCTCTCCTAAGTTGAGCTTGTTAAACGTTGTTGGTTGCATCTGTAAGCTGAAACACTTTTGCGAAACCTTCTTTCAATATCTAGTGTGCTTATTTACTTCTTTTTGGCCCCGAGCTAGGCTCAAAGCTAATTGTATTGACCAAAGATCAAATGGAATTCTTTTAACTAAATTGAATAGACACTGATGAATTTTGTTAACACTTGGAGCTCTTTACATGGATGAGATATTGTTTCTAAGACTACGAGACAACACTTTCTTGTTTCTTCTTAACTGGTGGTAGTTTTGGTAATGCCCAAGTAGGAGACTCGTTTAGCCACAGTGCCTCACCTGTCTCCTTGTGCTTGAAATCAGGGGCTTTTGCATTTCTCTACACACAAACGAAAACGATAATGGGACAATAGTCAGTTTCATCAATGACTGAAGAAAAAACCGAGTAAGTGATACTGATATACTACCTTGTCAGTTCTATTGTCCCACCATTTATCCGGGTTTTGAATCAAGTCCTTCCATGATTCTTCTCCTACAAGATCTCCAAATCTTAAGTTATAGAAACACTACTACTTTTGTGTAGTTTCATATGAAAACATGGAAATAATTGAGAACTTTTACCTTTAAGTTGTCTCACTACTCTGGCTTTAGGGACTAGAACATCAAACTTGAGTCCTTCGAGTTTTGGCAAAACCCAATTAGGAGCCTTATTGAGCCACAGCGAGAGACTACTGTCCTTGCTTTTAAAATCAGGATGCCTTGGCTTTACCTATGCAGGAGAAAAACCGAGAAGTCAGGAACCAGTTGAGAGATATAACAGACACCATATCAAAAGAATGCGAGTAAGATAAGGATGAATAATTAAGCACATGGGTATTACCAATCCATTGACTTTATTTTCCCGGTGATCCCACCATTCCTTAGGATTTTCAATGAGGTGATTCCAAGAATCAGAAGCTTCATCCATGTCTACATCCTTCCCAGCTCTATCAATGATGTGGTTCCAAGAATCAGAAGCTGCATCCATGACTGCATCCTTCCTAGCTCTATCAATGATGTGGTTCCAAGAATCAGAAGCTTCATCCATGACTACATCCTTCTTAGCTCTAGCTACAGAGTCCCAAAACAATTGCACGTCAGAGAGAGTTCAGAAGAAAACATGTCAAATGATACCCATTACAAGAGACTGGAAAGTAGCTCCCTTAGAGCACTGCTCAGACCTAACACAGGCGCGAGTCGAAAACAATAAGACATATCATAGATTTAAGACGATGAGAGCTTTGTACCATGACATTGAAAAACTAGTTTATTGGGAATGTTACATCAGACATACCAGGCTGCTTCTTGATGCCAATTTCGTCCTTTTCAGATGAAGATACAACCACAGCCGGAGAAGTAGACTGTATAAAATTAAGATTCTGGACCAATACCTGTTGTAAGCAACCGTCTAACATTAGAAAGATTCCCTAGAAACTATTCATACAGATTCAAGGGGAAAAAAAAACACAGAGTAATGACTCGTTTCACAAAATATAGAGCTTCTCATGCCTTTCAAACAATTCCATCAAAATGAAATCTTACAAGATACTGTTTAAGGCGCACACACCTGGACATTGGCTTGGGCATAAGTCATATTTGGTGGAGGAGAATCTATAAACAGCTTCCCAGAGACATGAATTTGATCGTTTTTATTTATATATTGAGCTACGGTTTTAGCTAGATCACCTTCAAATATTATCGGAATCCTGACAAGCAAATCCAAAACCTTTTTAAAGTTATACCAAAACACTGTCATCTTCGAGTAACATACATTTCTAGTATAATAAGTTATAAGACAAATAAGTTCAAAATTGGTGAAAGAAGAAGTACCAGAAAGCAGAGGAATCTGAACGAGATCTTTGAGAAATAACAGTACCAGCCCAGAATTTGCCATCAGAAGAAGCTTCAAATTGAACAGGTTGATCAACAAATCCTATCAGATTAACCCAATTAGCCACTTGGGTCTCGTAAGCTATCTCATTTGGCCGAGCCAATTCATTCTGCATCGTCGCCGTGACTGGTGCAATCTCCAGCCTTTTCACAGGCGTCACCACATTCGGCGTTTTCGCTGGAGCCTTGGCTCTTTGTCTCTTTCCGCCATTTCCAGTTTTCCCGCCGATTGCCGCCGTAGCGCAAAAGCGGATTTGCGGAGAGGTAATTCGTTTTCCGTTAGGGATTTCCACAGGTCTCGGATGGAAAACCGGCGAAAGTTCGATTCTTGTAAAAGTTTTAGAAAACAAATTCATCTTCTCAAGCCGTGCTTACTATGGAGAAAAAAAGGCAACCGCCTAAGGCCACCTAATTGTCATGATTTAATAGGCCACATTTTTAGTAAAATATATTATAGATTCATTAGTTAAGCCAAATTTTGTGTATTATAGCCCATAGATTTTTATTTGTATAGAAACAAGGCCACAAAGCCACAAACCCCACATAAATCATGATCAAAGACAATTAGAAAAACGAAAAAAAATTACATGAAAACAAAAGTGATCAAAAAGGAATTTGAATTTTCAAAAGGAAATCTCAAACAGAAAAGAGAAAAAAGCTTATTCACCTTCTGTTATATTTTTGTGGCCTTATGTTATTAAATTAAATATTTCAACAAAAAACTAAATATATCATTTTATTTGGAAGAAGAGACGAAACCGTTTCACTTTCTTTTATTTCTGCAAATTCACTTCTTTCATCTCATAGACAATTACTTCTAATCATCTAGGGAGCATTCAGTTTTAAAAATTTCTATATCTTCCGATTTTTATTAATATTATTAAATTTCTCTATTTTTTTTAACTTTTTATTAACATTATTATATACTCTATAATATAAGTTCTATATTTTCTTTTTTATTAACATTATGTATGTGTAGAGATATTTTTGTTTTTTATTTTTTATATAAAAATGCCACATTTTTTAGGCTTGCCTTAAGCCACATTATACATATTCACTCATAATAAAAGAGAAAGAATCGGGGAAGTATAAATTTTGGCTTGGAGGACAAAAATTGGGAGACCAAATAGAAACCATAACAATTTGATTTCGAAAGGTGGGAAGTGCCAACACTCTACAGGTGATTATAAAGACATTTGATGGTGGAAGTGACTCACTTTATTGTCGGACTAGGATGGTACTTTCGCTACCAGACTTATACTGATTTTTGATGATTTATACAATCGACTATTTTTATTGAATACAATTTGAAATTGTAGATGTGATATTTTGTTTAACATCATTTTCAGTTTATCATATGATAAATCATTCAATTCTTTGCTTATGTTGGGAAGTATTAAAAAATTTGGTGCATATAAGTCATGCTTAATATTGGTTTGACCTCGGTTGAAAAAATTACAAATTTAGCCGAATAAATAGTAAAGTGCATAAAATGTTCGTTTGTTTGTTACTAAAAAATTGCAAGATCCAATAAGACTCAATTATGTCTGATATATTAAAATTGGTTTGGCCTAAGTTACGTTTAAAATACACAAAAAATAAAAGAAAAAACCAAAACAACAATATTTAATAATGTAATCAATTGATTATGTTCAAACGAATAGATGTTCTTCATTTTTAAGTAAAATATGTTAATTTATAAATTTATATTCGATTTCTTGTTGTTATATATTAAAAATAACACCACAAATTATATAATTAGTTTATATTTTTTTATTTCAAATATAATCTTCTTATTGTCTTTTCAAATGACAACGTAATTATCTTATAAGAAAACTAATATAGAATTTTAACAGACATGACTCACACAATATGATTAAGAGTTGTGATTCTACTTATGAATTTTAACTTATGCAATAATTTTTTTAAAAATTTCTGTTTTTAAATAATAAAATGAGAATTATAGTATTAAATAATTATAGAATGTTTTGCTATTAAATAAAATGAATATAAATATATTTAGGATTTGATAATATAGGTTAATCATAAAACCATGTTTACATGGTCTCATCTTCGGTTTTTATGTAAAATTATATAACATGTGAATTTTTTATATGGAACATCTGGAGTTTGCAGATTGAGTATTTGGATTGATCTTATCTTTAGTTTATTATATAATCATTTATGTGTGTTTCTAAATAGTAGCATGTATGATCGGCTTTGAACAATTTATGATGCAAAATATATATTAATGATTTGGGAAGGACGAACAACACCTACACCATGTTGTGACCTAGATGAATTGAAAAAAATGTATAATCTTAATAAAACATAAACTAAACAATTATAATCTTAAAACAAAGTGTTTACAGTTACTTGAACAAATTAAAAAGTTAAAATATATTAATTATAAGTTTTTGTTCTTCAATGCATTTTTCCATTTTAAAAGAAGTGTAAAAACATGTTAAAGCAACAAGCAAAGCTCCTTGACAATCTCATAGATTCGTTTACACACACAATCTCATAGATTCATTTAATGATTGATGTTATATTCATATTCTTTGATCTATACGTTGATGTACACAAAATGCTTCCAACCATAAGACCACTCAAGTATAGATCATTTGACCATTTTATTTTATTTTAACATCTATATACGGCAAATCCTGAAATCAATGAACTTCAGATTATTAATTCTCTAGTGCAATAGACTAACAATACAACTGAGAGGTTATTACTAAGACATTACCTTCTTGTCACAAACATCTTTCATTGCCTCAATACAACAATAGATACCACATACTGTATCAAAGGTACGACTCGACCACCCTCCATTTCTAGAGTAAAAGAATACATTAGACAGCCCTTTGGAGATTCCCATACATTTTTTGTTCTGCCTATGGATTACACAAGTCTCAGGTTTCAGTTTCCAATTCTAATTGTTTCTTATACAATCTTATACAATATTGTTAAACTAAAAAACTCTTACCTCGAGGCTTGACCCTTAAATTGGATATCTGTGACACAAACTGAACCAATAAAAAGCTTAGAGAAATTAATGAAAAAAACTCAAAGAACAGAAAACAGATTTTAATACACAAACCATATCCTCAAAGTAGAGAATTCACAAAGATTAAGACTTACTGAGAAACAACATCGTGAGTGGAAGACAAATGCGGAGACCAAATGAGAAATATCCCGAACCGATGAGTTAAAATAGAGTTCATAAAGAGAGAAACATTGAAGAAATTTCTATCTTTAAACAAATTCTTAGCCTTAGATTCTAAAAAGACTGAAACTTGGGTCTTATATGGGAGTGTAACCAGATTATGGTCCTTTAAACATTTTGCTATTTCAGATTCTATAGAGGACTTGCCACATAAAACCAAACTACACGAACTATCACTCTCCATTGCTAAATAATAATAAAAAAACTTTATCAATATAGTGAAATTGGTAAAACATAACTAAGAGATAATTTACAAAAAAATCCAGGATCAAACCTGTAGCAGTGACAAAGAAACACATAGAGATAAGCATTACATCATTGAGACAATATCTCAAAGTACACAGACATAGAGATAAACATTACATCATTGTTCTGTTCAACTTGATGTTTTTCTTCTTCTACAGAGACATACTTTGGGAAGTTTCTAATAATATAGTGAACCTGCGAAGATGACACGTTGGGGTGTAGGAGGAATGTCAAGCCCTACGGAAAACGAAGAGGGCCATTTAAACAAATAATCATTTGGTTGTGGTAAATATAATACCTTGCCATCAGTTTCCTCTAAAGGCTTCATATCTCGAACATGATCCTTTTTAACCTGATAGATTTTATGTTTTGAAAAGTCAAGGATTTTGTCTCTTCTTTGGAAGAACCAAAAATCAAAGTGAAATGAATTACATAGGGTAAATGAATGTGAAGATAACTCACTGTTAGGTAAGTATGGTTGTGTGTGGATTGAGAGTGAACATCTTGACCACTGTAGTAAGCAGATGAATTTAGATTGCATGTCGCAGATTCTTTATATTCTTTTATGTCAATAACCGAGGAGATGATATACTCATTAGATATGTCTTAACTCATCCAACTTTGCTAAACGCATTTGTGCCTTTTTCAGAATCTCCAACCTGAAAATTTAGACGATCAAATCAAAATCAAAAGAGAAATTGTACAAATCATCAAAAATATTCTTACTTAAATTATACCTTTTCTGTTTAGCCGCAAGAAACCTTACCTAAATTTGTTGGCCAAGTTCTTCATCAGATGATCGTGAAGGGCTTCGAGGCTTCCCACGCGACTTTTGATCGAGAAAATACAAAAGGAAAGAGAGAAAAAATAATTAACCGATAATAATCGTGTGTGAGAAATAGAATGGAGTTTTTGTTAATTTTTTACAAATAAATGGTGTTTTAAAAAATATGACCTCCGCTTTAATAGAAGTAGATTACAAGGATTTTGTCCTTCCATCTCAAACGTTACGAACTTAAATATCAAAACTCTTCTATATCGAGAATTTACGGTCTGATAAATAGTTCAAAAAACATGGAAGATGATTGAAGTCAATGATAGCTTAGCTCCTCCTTCGTGTCTTTACAATTTTATGTGTAATTGTTTGAAATATTGGCTAATCACGAGGGAAAATAATTTACCTGTATAAACCACTTTTAAGAATCTATTTCAAAATTCATATTCTCATAGTCTATAAATTGTCCAAATGTTTTATTACTCAACCTAGAGTCCTAGCTTCCACCTCTACAGTATACCACATTCGGAGTAAAACCTTTGCTCCATAGTTCGTTATTAACGACTTGTTGCATCTCAACTCAACATCTATGTTTTGTTTTCATCCAATACACCATTTTTATTAAGTTTGTGGTGAAAGACTTTTTCTTTGAAACTTCATTTGGAATCGTTGAATTAATATGAAAAGAAGTTAAAATTTGTGATACAAATTTATATATAAATATAATAAAAATCGTTAAACATTTTAAAATAACGTATTTTTTTTGTTAGGTGATACAAATTCAGATTTAACAAATCAGTTAACAAAGAAAAAGAAAAATTTAAGTTGGTCTTGTTTTGCTTGTTGAGGAAGTTAACAATTGCTATGATAATAGTTTTTATTTTTATTTTCAACTATGATAATAGTTTACATTACATGATATTATAATAACTAGAATATATACTGTGCATGACATCCAATGTATTGAATACATCAAATCCTTTTGTTTGGCGATCATTAGACCATCATTCATCATCACCTGAAGAAAAGTGGTGGTGTGGCCACATTTGTTTATAAATGCTTTTGGTCTTTAGGCTCTTTACAAGATAACTGTCCAAAACATCCTCCCTTGGGGGAAGCCAGTGTGAGAAAGTGATCAAGATAACTCCTCAGCAACCGTGTTATTCAGCAGTGAGATCATCACAAGGTTCCATTTTCCTAAATCCAGGACTAGCTGGTACATCTGGTAACTTTTCCAGTTCATGGTTTCGCTCATTGGTCTTCTTGCACCAAACATTGAAAACCCAACATTATTGATCTTATTATGAAGTATATACCAATACTGGTAGGTTTCTAATGGTGTAATGAAAACAAGTTTCAGTGAAATCTTGGCGAGGACTCCTATATGCCAACTTTGATAATAACCGGGTTGATGCAGACAACCAAAGTCATTTATTTGATTTCTCATACAGAGAGCCAGAAGATGAATTGCCATCACTCAAATCCTATCTTTACAGTAAAATAATGACAATATGAGCAGGACCGGTCCAATGTAATTTGATGCATAAAGCAAAATAAAAATTTGATACCTCTCATATATTAAGCTCAAGACTTAAATAATATCCTTACGCATTAAACTCAAGACTTTACGATAAAAACGTTTACCAATGTTTGCTCACGAAACCACTTCACTAAAACATTTTATGAAAAGATAATGCAACTAAAAGAGAACCATAATACTTTTCTATAATTAAATAAAAGCACATCAGTTCTACTTCTAACTAAGAACTTGATTAACTAATGAAATGATGATACAAAAGAAAAATAATTATGCAAGATAGTAACATATATTGCTTATCAATTATAAATTATATATTGTGATTTTAGATAGTGAGGCGTCAACATATTAATCAAAGCACTCATACTTGCAAAGCTGTAGAATTGAAGATTCAAAATTTACATTGCTTGTGGCAAACTACTGAATTAAAAAGCTTGATAAAGAATAATATAATAATAAAAACTAATTAAGATGAAAAAGAAGACGAGAACTAGTAGTGAATATGGAAGTTGATGGTGTGGAAAAACTGAAAAAAGAATTGACCAAAGTAGTGGTGGTTCTAGATCAAAAAGGACGAAAAGGATCGTTAAATTTTAATGCACACATGAGAACTTGAACCCATGCCCTTTGGGTTTTGTTCTCACTATTTTCAAAAACATAACCACTACACCAACCAAATTTTCAAAATATTGCTGCCCTCAAATTTATTTATAGATATTGATGCCTAAAGTAGTTGCTTGCCCAACATATGTCCAAGGTCGGGCCTAATATGAGTATCACAAGAAAACTTAAAATATCAAATTTTCAGGAAGAAATCATCAATGCAAATGTCAGAGCACAAAATCAAATCGATATGAAGCTTAGAGCACAATATCAAATTCCAAATTCATGTATTCTTTGGGTCCATTACTCAAAAATCAAATTTTTACGCATTTAATCTAAGGAAAGAGAATACATGAATCAGCTCAATAAGCGTAAAATTCAATAATTATACTCAAACAGAAAACCCAAAGACCTGCTCCAATTCTGGTTCAGCAAAGACAAAATCATCAATGTCGAACATAGACAACAAAATCGAGAGAGAAATAAGATTGTTGTTCCATTAGTTTTTGTTCGTAATAGACAGAGATCAAGCAGAGATAAACAAGAAAAAATTACTTAAATGGTGTGTAAAAATTAGTTAATTACTAATATGGTGCGTTTTATGTTTGAAGATTTGAGGGAAAACACCTAATGATTTTCGTTTTATTACAATTATGCCATAAAAAATCCAAAAAAATGAAAAACTAGGGGTCTAAATGGTGTATGTGGAATGGTGTGGAATTTCCCAACTCTTTTAACTAATAATAATAGTATAAAAAAATAATTAACAATTTCATATACAAAGTATAACTTTTTGATATATAACTTTATCTGATTGACAAAAAATGTAATTGTATCGATATGTTTAATTAATTAAATCATTTTACGTCCCTAAAACCAATAATTTCATTAAAATTTTGGTTTGGGTATAGACTAAAGATTTACAATCGCATTATGTGAATTTCATTATGTGAACTTCACGTTTACATTTTTTTCATAAAAATAGATAAAAGTACAAATAATTTGAAAGATGATTAAACAATAGATCTATGATCTCTCTCATATTTCATTTATTTTGGCTCGGTCTCGGTTTAGCTCGGATTCAGTTGAGCTTTGGTTCTAATTTTTTTTTGGTATATAAACCTAACATTAAGGGTTCAATCCACTACATGAGATATATTAAATGGAATTCTACGGAAAGCTTTGGCTATGAATTAGATTTTGCTGATATAAATATTTTTAAAGAAAATTATGCCAGAGTCCGCATTCAGCAAGATTCAGCTGTTACCATTTATTTGATTTCAAGTAATTCCGCAAGATTCCGTATAAAATTTTTTTTGCTAAATTCCGCATTCCGCAGTTGCCATTTACAGCCTAGGTTTCTTCTTCGAAACTTTTCTTCTTCTCAATTTTAAAAAATACATTTTGCATCTGACTTTTTTTTCTCTCTCGGGCACTCTCTCCCAAGTAGAGTTTTACCCAGCAATTACTTCCTTCTTCGGTAAGTAAAAAATTCAAACCTCAACCTTAATGAAGCATCCATGAAAAAGCACCTATTTTAGGTAATCTTTTTCACCCTTTATCTGAAATGATGCTCTGAGATCGTAATTAGTGGTCAAAATCTTCTCCAATGGCTAACTTCGGCTATTCTAAACCCGCAATATGGTTCCGTTTGGACAATGTTGAGCTATTTGGAGCATCCCTTGTTCTCTACTTGTAGTGAAGTCTTCATTTTCTGCAAAATCTAAAAGAAAAATTAGCCCTTGTGGCTAGATTCATCTTCTCAGTAGTTTTCCCGAAGAATTTTCATCTACCTAAAGCATCAACAAAGAGTGTCAAATAGAAAGGGACAATCGATCACTAAACCTTCGTCCTACTCTAGCATCATGATCAACAAATACTCCTACATAGAAAAAGGGAAGGTTATAACCTCCTCCTCTCCGAAACCAAGAGTGGTTCGAGCCAGAGTTCCAAGACTTGATAACACCAAACAAATAAGCAAACTGACATTGGTGGGAAGACTAACAAATCCTAAACTTCAAAGAGTATGGTATCTCATACCTTTTCTTTCTGAGCGATGGAGACTTCAATACAAACCTACTGGAACAGATCTGGGGAACGGAAAGTTTCAGTTCCTGTTTAACAACGAAGAAGATCTCCAAAAAGTGCTGGATAATCAACCATATCACTTCGCTGAGTGGATGGTGATTCTTCAAAGGGGTGAAGCAACAACTGCCGAGACTTTCCCATCTCAAATCCCATTTTGGATAATGGTGCAAGGCATACCAACACATCTCTGGTCGGTGGAAACAATACAGAGCATTGGAAAGGAGATCGGAACCTTTGAAAAAGCTGAAATAACATCCACCCATGCTCGAATGAGAGTCACCATTGACAGCCTGAAACCCCTTGTTAAGAAGTCTATAGTGTAGTTTGATAATGGAGACGAAGTGGAAGCTTCACTGATCTATGAAAGACTTAGAGATCACTGCTACAGATGTGGGGCTCTCACACACCTCGACAGGGACTGTAATGGTACAAGAGAAACGACCACCACAGAATTAGCAAAGGGGCCATCCAAATCATACAACTCCCACAGAACTACTAGGAGTCCAAGTAAAATAACAACAGAATTGGGTTACATACCCAGAGAAAGAAGAGATTTGGCACCCAACTCAGGCACACATAGGACCTATAGGGGAAGTTACAACAGATAGTCCCCTCACTACAACCAAACCTACATACCAAGTTCTTACACAAAAACTGAATATCAAACATGCAGAGATGAGAATATACCTCAATATAGGAGGAAAGAGAACTTTGATCACTTAAAATCGAGGCAAAGATGGACCCCAGTCCTAAAATCCAATTTGCCTGATCTAAGAGATGCTTTAAACGAAGCAAGACAGTAGGAAAAACATGTGATAATGCCATCAACAGAAATCATCCTCAGAGAAAACACACCTGTAGCAGAGGAAAAAATTAGAAGACCACCTCTAGAACGAGGCCAAACAAGCAATGTGAATGAAGTGGATCACACAGCCCTGCAGCAGGCGGTCAAGGAAATACAGAACTTCATGATCCAATACTCTTCTGTCCTAGATCCTACAGAAAGTGCAGCAAGAAAGGAGAGATTTAAGCAAGCAATGGAACAAGGACGTATAGAACAATCTGCTCAACGCATGATCAAAGGCAAAGCAATCCAAGAAGAGAACTCTGAGGATACCTCCATAGAGGCACAAATTGAAGAACAAGACCTTGAGATAACGGAAAGGATTCTAGCTCCCTTGAGACTAGGTCCAAGAGCCACATGTGCACCGCAACAAAAGAAAAAAATAAAGACGGTGTGAAAAGGAAAGTAGGCAGACCACGAGGTACACGAAAACAAACAGCTAGTCCACTACTCCAGATTGGAGGTACCATCAAGAAAAGACGGATTATCCAACTTACTCCTACCCCTGGGAGATGCCTGCAACTTGAATCTATAGAGGAGGAGAGTACTGATCTAATCTCAGTGCGAGTGGTCCAAAGCTCACCAAGCTACAGAAGAGGGACTAACTATCAAAATTCTCAAAACAACCTAAAAGACAACATTAGCAACAGAGTGTTTGGAACATGCAACAACCAAAACCTATAGCAAGCGGATTTTCAAGATCCGCAAAGTCCTATTCCTTAGCCATTTGTAGTTGGAACTATCAAGGGTTGGGGAACCCCGTGACAGTCCAACGTATCAAGGGGTTACAAAAGCTTGTAATTCCAGACATTTTGGTCATCACTGAAACAAAAAATCCAGATGCTTATGTACTGAGAATCATTGAGCAATTTAATTTTGAGGCTTAGTGCTTATATGGAATGCAGGAACAGAAATCTCAGTTTTAGAAGCAAACAACAACTATATAGACACAAGAGTCAAATCAGGAGGCGAAAGTTTTTATGCCACTTTCATCTATGGAGAAACCCGACCAGGCAAAAAGGAAGTCAGTTTGGCAAAAACTGACAGCTCTAGCGGAGGTGAGAGATGACTGGTATCTAATGGGAGATTTCAACGAAATAATTGATAATACTGAGAAAAGAGGAGGACCAATTAGGCTAGAGAGCTCCTTCTCGGATCGATCCTTTCTATCGGAGTGCAACCTGTATGATCTAAGACATTTTGGAAACTATATGTCTTGGAGAGGTACCCATCACAACCATGTAGTGTGGTGCAGACTCGATAGAGCCATGACAAACAGCAACTGAGCTGAGTGATACCTGGATGGAAGATGTCGTTATCTCCAATTTGGTGGCTCAGACCACAAGCCCTTGATAACCTATTTCAGCAACAATTGAAGAAAGAAAAATGGCATTTTTAGATACGATCGTAGATTAAATAAGGATCCAGAAGCTAAAAAAATCATCAAGGATACATGGGAAGAGTACGCATTTGACACAGTACAGAGGAAAATTGCTAAATGTAGAACAACCTTGATCCACTAGCTTAAAGAGAAAAACAAAAACAGCCTCAAGGTGATTTCAAACCTGCAAAATAAGATAGAGAAGGCGGTGTCAAGTGAAGGACCAACTGAAAAACTAATCAGCTAGTTAAATGCAAAGTTGAAAGAGGCTCTCAAGGAAGAAAAAAATTTATGGAGACAAAGGATGAGACAACATTGGCTACGGCTAGGAGATAAAAATACTGGGTATTTCCATGCAAAAACCAGAGGAAGAAAGACCATAAACAAATTTAGTGTGATAGAAGACGATAATGGTCAAGAGATCTTTGAAGAGGACAGGATAATGGAAACTATTTCCAACTACTTCCAAGGCTTATACATATCCCAGACTCTTAACCAATCAGAAATGGAGCCTAAATTAATGAAGTCATCTCAATAAAGGTAACAGATGAACAAATAGACTACTTAACCAGGCTAACTTCAGACCATGAGATTAGGATTGCCATTTTCTCCATCCATCCGGATAAGGCCCCAGGACCGGATGGTTTCTCTGCTAGGTTTTTCCTCACCAATTGGAAAATAGTCAGACCCTGCATAGTCAAAGAGGTTAAGTCTTTCTTTATATCCGGCACAATGTCGAGAGATCTCAACGACACAAATATAAGACTCATCCCCAAATGCCAAGCTCCAAAAAAAGTAGTAGATTGCAGGCCTATAACTCTATGCAATGTGTACTACAAGGTCATATCCAAAATCATCTCAAATAGGCTGAAATCAGTCATACCGAAGCTAATCTTAGAAAATCAATCAGCTTTTATAGCGGGTAAAACAATTCTAGACAATGTGTTTGTTACTCATGAGGCAATGCACTACTTAAAGAAATCCAAGACAACAATAAAAGGGTACATGGCTGTCAAAACAGATATGACGAAGGCTTATGATAGGCTGGAGTTGAGCTTTAAACAGCATGTTTTAGAGAGGCTGAGTTTTCCTAGAACGTTCACAAACTGGATAATGCAGTGTATCACTACAGTTACTTACTCCTTCCTATTTAACGAGGAAGTCAAAGGGAAAATCATACCAACCAAAGGCCTTCGACAAGGAGACCCGCTCTCACCGTACATCTTCATAGTATGTAGTGAAGTCCTGTTAGGTATGTGCACAAACACTCAGATAAGAGGAGACCTACAAAGGATAAAAATCGCTGAGAAAAGTCCTAGAATCAACCACCTATTGTTTGCAGATGACACCATGTTCTTCTGCAAAACGTTGATAGCAAACTGCACAAAACTCCAACATATCCTTGAATCTTATGAGCAGATTTCTGGACAGAAGACCAACAAAATCAAATCAACAATATCCTTTTCCAAAAGAACACTGGATGTATAAAACAGAGAGTTAAAACGCAGCTGGGAATAACAAATAAGGGAGGATCAAATAAATATTTAGGCTTACTTGAGGCCTTTAGAAGAAGAAAATTGAGTCCATTTTGGACCAAATCAGACATAAGGTTGTAAGTTGGTCGAATAGGTTCATCTCCCCCGCTGGTAAGTTAATCATGCTTAAGAGTGTGCTGTCAGCTCTTCCAACTTACTCAATGTCATACTTCAAGCTTCTCAAGAAAGTCTGCAAAAAAATCCAATCCTTATTCACACACTTTTGGTGGGACAAACAACATGATAAAAAAGGTATGTGTTGGGTATCATGGCGAGAACTGTCAAAGCCAAAAACAAAGGGAGGGATGGGTTTCAGAGATGTAGAGTGCTTCAATCAAGTCCTCTTGGGCAAACTCAGCTGGAAACTAATCAATAACTCACATAATCTGATGGCGAGAACGTTGTTGGGTAAGTATTATGCCGAGGAGGACTTCTTAAAGGTCAAACCAAAACCTACAAGCTCCCACGGATGGAAAAGCATATTACATGGTAGAGACTTACTTGTAGGGAATATCGGATGGGCAGTTGGCAGAGGTAATGAAATCCAAGCTTGGAAGGAGCCTTGGATTGGGCAGAAGACTCCAACTCAACCAACAGGCCCTGCACCTGAAGTATATCAACATTTTATAGTGAATGATCTCCTCAAGCTAAATACATTAAAGTGGAATATACCACTAATCAAACAGGTGTTCCCATCACTAGAAAAAGAAATACTATCAATCAAGCCAAGTAAATCAATGACAAAAGATAAACGCATTTGGTGTCATACACAATCGGGTGAATACACATCAAAATCTGCATACTTTGTGGCAATAAAGAAACATTCCATTGTGGATTAGCAACAACAGCAGGAGGATTACAACTGGAGACGAGAAGTCTGGACTCTACAAACTCCTCCTAAAATCCAGACTTTTCTATGGAAGGCTTTGAAAAATGTTTTACCTACTAAATCAGCGTTGTTGGACAGAAAGATTACAGAGACAAGATAATGCTTCTGATATGGAGAAATGGAGACACCACACCACATCCTTTTCAATTGCCCTTATGCAAGCAAAACCTGGGATCTCGCTCCGTTTAAGAATCATTTCGAAGTAACCACCATAACATCAATCAAAGAGGGATTTGCACTTGAGAGGAATGACAAACTTACCACTAACCGGGCTTGGAGAGACCCCCATATATCCGTGGATTTGTTGGAACCTATGCCTATCAAGGAACCACGCCATTTTTAATCAGAGATCTCAGTGAAAGAGTAACAATTATGAAAGCAATCAAAAAATCAAACGAATAGAGGAAAGCAAACGAGAACAAAGATCAAGAGGAGGATCCTTCAAAGAATCATATTGGAATAGAAACCCTACCACAGGAAAAAACCATTAAGGTCTGCAGATTTGATGCTGCGTGGTGTTCTCGGAAACAGGTGGCCGATTTAGGAAGAATATGGAAAAGAATTGGATCAAAACCAGTGATCCTGTCTCAAATAGAAGAGAACGTTTCATCACCATTCATCGCTGAAAGCTTTGGGCTCAGATCTGCAATATACGAAGCTATTAATCAAGGTTAGAAGAGTGTGACTTTCGAATCTGATTGTCTAAAATTGGTCCAAGCGGTCAAATCTAGATCAATACCACTAGAAATTGTTGTTTCATTTCAGCTGCTGAACTTTTTGATGTGTTTAATTGCTGTTTCATTAGAAGACAAGAAAACCATGAAGCCGATGAAGTAGCTAAAATGGCTTTAACTATGTACAACAACTCTATTTAATGAATGAAGATTCAAATGGTCGACAAAAAAAAAAGTTTTCTTCTTCTCATCGCCATATGTTATCTCTTCTCAGTCTCTTCTCCTTTTTTCTCTGTTTTTTCTGCTCCCTTCTCCTCTCTATCTCTTCTCGTGTTTCTCATCTCTTCTCCGTCTCTTCTCCTTTCTATGTTTTCTCCTCTCTTCTCCTCTCTGTGTTTCTCTCCATGCCGTCTTTCTATCTATGCCATCATCCCCCTCTCTCACTTTCTGATCGTAAGTCTCTCTGTCTTCTCTTTCTCTTCTTCACGAAGTCTAGGTCAATTTTTGTTCAAATGAGTAAGTTCTGAGTTGATTAGGTCTATTGTGAATCATGTACGAGTAGATTGTGTATGATTCTGATTGGTTCAAGCTAGAGCCTTTCAGAATTTTAATTGCAGAGTAGTTTTGGGTTGATTAAGTCCATTGTGAATCTTGTACATATGTTTTTATGAAGTAAACAATGGATTGTGTAAGATTCTGATTGGTTCAAGTTGGTTTCTTTTTTTATCTTTGATTGTCAAGTAGTTCAGAGTTGATTAAGTCAACTAAGAATCATATACAAGTCTATGTGCTAGATAAATGGGATTAATTAAGATTTAAGATTTTGAGTTGTAAATCCTATAATTGATTAGGTCAATTGAGATTCATGATGTATAAGTTTATGAGCTAGGAATTGGATTGTTTAAGGTTCAAAGACATGGTTGTATATTAATTTCACGTTTATAACAAAGAGAACCTCACTGATCTTTTCAAAAAATCCAATTCCAACTATAAACATATTTGTGTTAATTACTGCCTTTTAATTATGAAAATTGCAACGGGAATCAGACCCTTTAATGATAACAACAAAAGGAATTCTAAGACGGTTTCTATCTGAAACTATATAGCAATGTTCCAGAAGAAAGAAAATAAGAGAGAAACAAGTGTAAGAAGTTTGGTAACAGCTACAAAGTCTACCAAACCATTATAATATTCGATTTAAAGTCTACCAAACTATCCTAATATTCGATTAAAAGTCTACCAAACTACTCTAATATTCTATGAAATGTCTACCAAGCTATCATATTGTGCGATTCAAATCCTACCAAACTACCTTAATATTCAAAGAAATGTCTACCAAATTATCATAATGTTCAATTCAAAATCTACCAAACTACTTTAATATTTCGATGAAATGTCTACCAAATTATCATAATACCAAACTAGCTTAACACTCGATTCAAAATCCACCACACTCTATTCTGAAGACCTTTAAAGTCTACTCGACATCAAATGAGAGTCCTCAATTAGACACTGTATAGTCTACTAAACGGGCTAATAAACTCTACCGATGTTTACCATGAAGGATTTCCAAGTCTACTACACGTCAACTATTTTTCTACTAAATAAGACATTTCTCTTAGAAATAGACTACTCTATACTCCACCAAGGTAGCTTGTCTAGGCTGCCAATCTCTACCATGAAGGACTACAAAGTCTACCACACTTCAACAGAAAGTCTACTATACTTAGAAATTTCTTCCTCACATCGATACATTTAAGTCTACCACATTTCAATAGATAGTCAACTATGCTTAGAAATTTCTTCCTCAAATCGATACTTTTAAGTCTACCATGTTGGGTTTGTTTCCTTTACCTAAGTCTGCCATGAAGGTCTTCAAATCTACCACACTTCAACTTGTAGTCTACTACGCTTAGAAATTCCTTCCTCAAATCGATACTTTAAAGTCGACTATGAACGGTATGTTACCATTACCTAAGTCTACCATGAAAGTCTTCAAAGTCTACCACACTTTAACTGATTGCTTATTATGCTTAAAAATTTCTTCCTCACATCGATACTTTTAAGTCTACCACGAAGGATTTGTTACCATCACCTAAGTCTACCATGAAGGTTTTCAAAGTCTATCACATTTTAATTCATAGTCTACTATGCTTAGAAATTTCATTCTCAAATCGATATTTTTAAGTTTACTATGAAGAGTTTGTTACCATTACCTAAGTCTACCATGGCCTTCAAAGTCTACCACAGTTCAACTAATAGTCGACTATTATTAGAAATTTATTCCTCAAATCGATACTTTTAAGTCTACAATGAAGGGTTTGTTACCTATACTACCATAAAAGTTTTCAAAGCTACTACACTTTAATTAATAGTCTACTATGCAACTAAATTTCTTCCTCAAATCGATACTTTTAAGTCTACCATGCAGGGTTTGTTACCTAAACCTAAGTCTACTATGCATGTTTTCAAATTCTACTACACTTTAACAATAGTATACTATGCAACAAAATTTCTTCCTCAAATCGATACTTTAAAGTCTACCATGCAGGGTTTGTTACCTAAACCTAAGTTTACCATGAAGGTCTTCAAAGTCTACCACATTTCAACTCATATTCTACTACGCATAGAAATTTCTTCTCTACATCGATACTTTCAAGTCTACCACAAAGAGTTTGTTACCTATATCTAAGTCTACCATGAAGGTCATCAAAGTATATTACACTTTAACCGAAAGTCTACGATGCTTAGAAAGTTTTTCCTCACATCGATACTTTTAAGTCTACCATGAAGGGTTTGTCACCATTACCTAAGTCTACCATGAAGGTTTTCAAAGTCTACCACATTATAATTCATAGTCTACTATGCTTAGAAATTTCTTCCTCAAATCAATACTTTTAAGTTTACCAATGAAGGGTTTGTTACCATTACATAAGTCTACCATGAAGGTCTATCAAAGTCTACTACTCTTTACATGATAGTCCACTACGCATATAAAGTTTTTCCTCAAACCGATACTTTTAAGTTTACTATAAACTATAAAGGGTTTGTTACCATTACCTAAGTGTACCATGAAGGTCTACAAAGTTTATCACACTTCCACTCGTAGTCTACTACGCATAGAAATTTCTTCCTCAAATCGATACTTTTAGGTCTACTAAAAAGGGGCGATTTCAATAACCTAAGTCTACCATGAAGGTCTACAAAGTCTACCACACTTCAACTCGTAGTCTACTACGCATAGAAATTTCTTCCTCAAATCGATACTTTTAAGTCTACAATGAAAGGTTTGTTCTCTATAGCTAAGTCTACCGTGAAGGTCTTCAAAGTCTACCACACATCAACTGAAAGTCTACTATGCTTAGAAATTTCTTCTTCAAATCGATAGTTTAAGTCTACCATTAAGATTTTGTTTACATTACCTAAGTCTACCATAAAGGTCTTCAAAGTCTACCACACTTACAGTGAATGTCTACTATGCATATAATTTTCTTCCTCAACTAGATACTTTTAAGCCTATCATGAAGGATTTGTTCGTTATACCTAAGTCTACCATGAAGGTCTTCAAAGTCTACCACACTTGCATTGAAAGTCCACTAAGCATACAAATTTCTCCCTCAAATCGATACTTTTAATTCTACCATTAAGAGTTTGTTTACATTACCTAAGTCTACTATGAAGGTCTTCAAAGTCTACCACACATTACCAAATGGTCTACTATGCTTAGAAATTTCTCCCTCAAATCAAAATTTTTAAGTCCACTATGAAGGGTTTGTTACCTATACCTAAGTCTACCATGAAGGTTTTTAAAGTCTACCACACTTCATTCCATAGTCTACTACGCTTATAAATTTCTTCCTCAACTTGATACTTTTTAGTCTACTATGAAGGGTTGGTGTCCATTGCCTAAGTATACCATATCATTTAAAGGCTACCACGCTTGGGATCGTTTAGTTTGGTAGACTTTGTAATGCGCAATATGTTTATGTGGCAGTTTTCATTAATGACATTTTCATAAATACGTTTTTTTTTCAAACAAAGGAAGGGTAAAATTGTATTTTAAAATTTTTGGACACCATTCTAGTAACTATCAAATATTACATACCATATGAGTAGTTTACCTATTTTGACACACTATTTTAGTAAATCACCCGATAGAAAATGGCTAAAGACGCTGAAGCAGAAAAAGGGTCCCTAGAAATAGAAGATTCTTTGCCAAAGAGAGGTTTCGCTAGAAACAGGAGACTATTCGGTTAAGAGAGGGTTTCGAAGAATAAACGAACGTTACTTAAAGAGTTCAAAGAAAAAAGGAAATTCAACGAACAATAACGAACTTGGTAGATATTTAACGAAAAGCTAAATTAATCTAGCTGTCTTTAAACAACATTTAATAAATGCCACCAACGTTAATATATAAGAAAAATGGAAAATTGAAAAACATTACTAATTTTACTAATTACTAATTTCATTTTATCAATTATTTTACAATTCAGATCCTACAATGAGTGAAAACAACCTATAACATAAGAAATACTTGGTCATTATCCGTGCTACGCGGTGGAAAATTTATTGAAAATTGACAAAAAGAAAAAATATTGTAAAAATTTTGGAGAAATGAAAGATAGGGAATGATAGTTTATAAGCAGTCTGATACATAAGTTATAACTTTTATGTATTAGGACGAAAACATTTAAAATTTTGTTATACTTCATATTTTGGTTGTATAAATGAGAAGTTTTGTTATATTTCATATCACATCGGATCGAGTCCCGTTGCCTGTATTGTGTAGGAACTTAGCTAATGGGCCGGTCAATTATGACCTAATATTAAAAAAAAAAATGAGGAGTTTTGTTCCGTGACTATTTCTTATGAGTTGCTCTTTGTATCTTCACAACCTTCTCTGATCGTCGATAAACCAAAGTTGGAGAGATTAATAAAGTATGTTTTCAATTTTTATAGTTTGATTATTTCCCACTGAGTAAATATGGAGATTAAGGAGTTGGTAAAAGCAACTCATAAGAGTTGAAACACTTGATGCCCACTTTTCTTGCTAGTCACACCATCCATCTTAACCGTAACATCGCTGATGTTGCCAACGATCACTGACGATTATGATGATGATCCAACTCTTTCAATTATAGTTGTTGGATTAGACATATTTTTGTTCTTCGCCGTGATCTTTCTCCGACCATAATAATGATATTGGTCACGATCATGAATACGACTATGACGATTACTTGAATGATCAAACATGATTTTAGTGGTGGCCATCTCAAGATTTCGCTATTTTCATCCTCATTATATCTAAATTAATTTAGAAGACAACATAGCTAGCTTGATCATTGTCAAACACTATGTAGTTATTTAAATTACTCACTTGTAATCAATATTGAAAAGTCGAATTCCAAATGATCTTTATCTTCCTCGTTAAGCTGGCCATCCGAACCAAACAAACTCGTTTTGGGCTTCCGCATTTAGCCTATTATATTACATTGTGTTTTTCTTCTCCTTACATGCTTTCAAGCTAGAAGCAGTACAAGAGTCAGTTTTGATCCTTAAGCAATAAACAAACATTGGCAAAAAGAAACTTCACAGGTTCAAAATCTATATATACCAGATAGTTAACAGTTACATAGTTAAAGAAAGCTTGACTTAAATAACTCTCCATATATACCTCTTCCTTGAGCATGGTTCTTTGATCACATCTGAATCCCAAAGGAAGCCATCAACTTCAACACTGAACATATCACATCAATACAAGAGTAGATTGCAGGTAATACTTGTATATAAAACGATATGACTCCCTGCCAATATGTACAAGTCGAGATTTAAAACATATATCTAGACTCATCTACTACTTTTTAGGAAACAGAGTAAACTCAACAAAACTTTTCACCACAATCTGACTTACCAATAACAACCGATGTGAAGAAATCTAAGATATAAGCATAGATCTAAAATCGTCTACTTTATTAACAAAACAGAAAAATAATTGTAAAACAAGAAAAACATTACACTTCAGAGTCTCGGTTTAGACAGATACATAATCCAAGTTCAATCACAAGAAGACCATTTTCTAAAAACTAAATAAGATCAAAGTCCATAAAAACATCTATCCACATAAACAGTCATTTTGATTTCCATTTGATGTAACCAAACCTTCTTCTACATTGTCTTGTACTCTTAATAGTTGAATTGGATGCGATGTCACCCAACTAAAATCAATTCAATACAACAAATTAGTTGATCCAATAAAAACGAAAACTTTCCCCAGAATTATTAGTTGAAAAGACAAAGGAAAATACTCACTTTCAGATCCATGCAAACTCGCTATCTTAGTATATCATCTACCTACAAAACTCAATCACATATTCATCAATACTGAGTTCGGTTAAAAAACTATCATTTGGATGATATATATAAAAAGAGAGCTCTTGACTCCAAGTAAGAATATGACGCTCCTTCTTGGAAACATTGATATTAATAATCTTCTTCATTGTCCCTCAATTTAAAATTCGTTATTGACGGAAATCATCAGAAATAATGTCAACAATTTCTGGAAACAGTCACCGAGGTGAAACGACTCGAACCGTTTTCTTCATCCTTTATTTCATCTCTGGATTATCCATTGTCAATGACAGGAGACGAAAGAAACCGAAGAGAAAATAAGTAAGCGAAGATGACGCTTTGGTGCCTCATTACTTCGACCTAGTTTATGAATGAGCTGTGTTAATCCAATAATTTGATTGGAAGGGTAGTAAAATTTTAGTGCTGATTTGTCAGATCCACAATGCTCCAAAATGCTGAATTGTCAGGTTGGAAAGAAACAACCCTGCTTTTATATGTATTAGGTTTTTGACCCGTGCTACGCAGCGGTTTTGTTTTAGATTTCTTTTCTAAACCTTATGGCAATGGTGACATCATGAGTGAGTCTTGTTGATTTGGAATCGAGGTGGGAACAATGTCGTTGCTATATTGTATTGCAGTAGCTTTATTATTATGTCAGTAATATCTTTGTTGTATTGATGTTTTACAGTAAGTATAAAATTGTTTGGGGAAACTGCAAATTTAAGTATAAAATTGTAAGATCAAGTTATATTTATTTGAATCTAGGTATTTAACTTTGCAATGGCAAAACGAGGTAAATCTTTGCGTAGTTCACAATGCAGCTATATATGTATAACAATAGTTGAGTTTACTGTTTCGTAAAGAGTAAAAGAAAGGGTTTATTATGCATTCTCGGCTAGGGACTTGCTTCTTTTGATGAACCTTTGGAAGACAATCCGCAATTTTATTTAGTATTCATCAACTTTAAAATGTAACACATACAAGTTCTGGTTAAATTTAAAGAGTAACATACTGGCTGAAGAACTGTATCCTCCCAAAGAAGCATTAGATTGAGCCAACTTTGCTGCTTTTACATAATATTTCACCTTGGTTGGGGGTAAGAATAGAATGATCAGTAGTGAAAAAGTTTCTAGAATTAAGGTTGTAAATGAGAACATACTTGTTTTCCAAACCATGATCATTGGAGATAATGTAGAAGAACATTTTTCTATTTGATGAAAGATTCTATTTTGGCAAATGATATGTTTGATGACAAACAAATGTTATATGAAAATAGTAATTTAAATGACTAACAGAAGGTAGCTTGTGCATACAGCAACACTGAGACACAAGTCATAAGTTTTAGAAAGAAGAATAGTATGAATCCGCGTAAAGAAATTTATTAACACTCACCCGAACTGCTCTGCTTTAGGCCTTGGCAGATTCAGCCTCAGTTTCTCAGAAAGCTGTTTTCTTTCTGTTTTTTTGTTACAGTCTGCAAAACAGCGTCTGGCTGGACGTTGCCTTTCACTGTCACTTTCTACTCCTTTATATCCACGTCAAATGACTCCACGCCTGAAATCGAACAAAATCAAGTTAAGATTATGTCCATGTTATCCGAATTTGAAGCAAAAGAAGTAAAGAAACGACTCAAAAACATTGGAGATTAAGAGAGATTGACAATTTTTTCGAGGAATCTATATGTTAAGAAGTTTTAAAAGAGACCAAAACCATTGGAGATTAAGCGATATCTGCTTTAGTGTAAGCTAAGTCCTTTCAATATCCATTAACTGAAGCCCTGCATATCAATAAATCCGATTTCACTTCAGAATTAAGTAGTTTTGCCATGAAAGACTCGGCTTCATGGTTTATTCGAACTGTACAGAAGCAGCCAATAAGAGGTCGGTATGAGTAAACATCAAGTATTTGATTCGACGCACAAAAAACAGAGTTTCAATGACCGTAAGAGTAATAAAGAAAGCAAGTTGAGGATGTTTTCACAAATGAGAAAAAAAGTTTAAGCTTTTACATAACTATGAGATTAAGAGCTCCTTGTAAGTTAAGTAATGGTGGAATGTATTGTTTTTATTTGAACACAAGATTTGGAGAATTAGAACTCCAAAGATGACAACCTTTGATTTTGCTGAGAGTACTCCTTATCTAAAGTGTTCGACATATAAAAAAAACACAAGAAAGTGTATTAAAATCTGATATGACACAATCACTAATGAACCAATCGTCTGGGATTTTTCTAAAAGTGAGAAAAGGAGTTCAATTACAGCCTAAAAATCATTCGAACAAAGCATCGGAGTAACAGATATTAGAATTACCTTCAACCTTATTTCCGTCTTCAGGCTTCTCTGATTTTTGACCTTCATTGACAGATAACAAAAGTGTTTAAAGAATAAGCAGCGACAAGGAAGGAGCTGAAGCGATTTTAAACGTGAGAAGAAGATCTGAGGCAATGACTCTTTGACCTTGTAGTGATGAAATTGATGAACGATGAGAGAAGAAACGTTTCACTTTCAGGAAAAAAAGAAGCAGGGGAGACGTGTAGGACTAATCGAGTCCTTTAGTAGGATATAAGCTGGCAATTCTATTGGTTGATATTTAAAACTCTAATTCGTTGTTGTGGCATCTGATGGCGTATTCTGGAGAGAGTTAGAAAGCTTTCTTTTATATATATAATAACTAGATATATATCCACACTATAGCGTGGGATTTGATTATTTTTTCAATCGTGTTTATTTGGTTTCTAAATCCGTGTTGATATTTTGAATGTTATTTTAGAGGTCCAAAATTCGAATCGAAATTAACCTAAATTAGAGAAGCTGAACCCGAAACGAGCATGATAAATTACTTTAATAGATCATAAATCTGTGTATTTGAAAAACCAAATCTAAACCCGAACCCGAACCAATTCAAAAATAAATTTTTTTAGAGTTTTTCTATTAAATCTCTTTTAATTTTGAATTTTTATATATAAATACTCGAACCCGAACTCGATCTATATCAGACCAAACTCTATCCAAACAATAAAAATATTTGGATAAATCTTAAATCAAAATAAGGAAATACAGAATTAGATGAACCGAACCCGACTGAATACCAAATAGGTATCCTAAATCTATATACCCGGAAAATCGAATCCAAACCACAACCGGAACCGGATCAATAACCAAAGTTGTAACCGAATTTTTTTATTTTAGCTTTCTAAATGTTTTTTCACTAAATCTTTATTAATTTAGATTTTTTAAATAAAATTTGTAACAAAATCTATCCCAAACCTATTTTTAAAGGTTGTTATGAACTATAGGTTGATTTTTATCATAAAGTTTATAACACGGTCAAAATGAAAGTGTCTCCCGCTTTAATATATAAGATATGAGAATTAATATATGGAATGATGAAATATACTGTAATCTTAAGAAATATACACCTAATAATTATAAGATAATGAAATGACACTACAAAAAATATAAGTATTGCATTAGTAATATTATATCATTTACATAAATGACATTATAGAGAGTCACTTATAAACAAATGATACATTATATGTGATTTAACATCGTTTATAACAAATGACACTATTAATATATCTTTTACATCAATTAAATAAAATTGATACAATTTAATGTTGATTTACATCACTTATAAACCAATCGATGTAAAATATAAATTTACATCATTTAAACAAATGATGTAACTAATCAATATTTTTAACATCAATTAAAAATGATGTTAACTTAGTTTCAGTTTAAAATTGATACATATAAATGAATTAATGTCACTTAAATTAACTGATGTCAATGAATATAGATTTGTGTCAATTCCTACAATAACTGACACAAAATTTATTTATAAATGTTTCTGCAAAAAAATCATCCAAGTGGTTTTACTTCGCAAAAAAACCATCAAAATCAAAAGTGTGCAAAAAAACCATTAAAGTGACAATAATTTGCAAAAAACCATCCAAGTAACAATGTGCAAAAAAATCATCAATGTGACTACGATTTGCAAAAAAGACCATCCAAGTAATAATGTGCAAAAAAACCTTTAAAGTAATTTGCAAAAAACCACCCAAATAAATATCTAACTTAATTTTATAAAGTCTAAAATATAATACTATGCAATCTCTATAAAAAAACCAAAAATAATACTATAAAATATATAGAAATTAATACTATAAAATTAGTCCAGATATAGATTAGACTCGAATTGAGTTATTTCTATTGAAAATTTATAACAATTTCAAATTAGTAAAGAATTAATGGAAAAATATATGATTAAAGCAGTATAAACTGCCCGAAATTGAATTGATACCCGAATGAGTACCCGATTGACCCAAATACATGTAGATATATAGGAGTTTTTCATTCGGGTATCGGTTCATTTTCATGCAATACTGCTATTGGCGTATATTTTTCCATGAACTATTTATTAAATTTAAATGGGTGGTTGGTGTGATTCTACACGAGAACTTTCATATAACTATGAATGTACCTAAACATTGAGGTATTTGTTATTTGCACACAAAAATAAAATTGCACACAAAACTCTAGAAATAAAAGTTTTTAAGATTTTTAATTTCAATTATCAGGATTTAAAAGTAGATTAAAAAATAAGCGATTAAAACTAAAACTTACAATTCAATCCAAATCATAGGCTAATTTTATCATATATTAAATAATACAACAACTAAGTCCAAAATATAAGTGGTAATGCTTTCTTTATAAATACCTAACACGGGATTAAAAAGCTACTATGCTAGTTGACAAAAAAGAAATTCAAAATATAAGTATCATCAACTTTAGTATATAAGATATTGTTTTGAATCCACATATAAATTTTTTTTGTTTTTATTGATAATATTGAAATCACATAAGACTTGTAAAATCATCTAGTAATCATCAGAAGTTTTTTTAATATATAATTAGTAATAACTTAAAATTAAACGTTTTACATGAAACAATTGTGGTAACCTAACATACTAAAATTCTATAATTTGATAATAATTGATTATACTCACGCTAAATTCACGAAATAAAAAGTGATATACAAAACCTATATTATCCTTTATGCGTAATTTACATTCAAATTTTCTTTATATTTTTATACTAAAAAAAACTAGTTCACAAAATCTTTCACAATCTTTTTAGTTTAAATAAACATTTATCTCTCTAATAAAAAATATTATAAAATAAAATAAAATATATCTTCAAACTCATTTTAATATATTAATTTATCAATTTAGAATATTGTTTTATACTTTTTATCGTTTTGAAAAGAGTTAAATAGGAATCTCAATCTAATTAAAATTTTATAGTGTATATTATTAATACTTTTCAACTATAAAGAAAAATTATATAATCTATATATTATTTAAAACTAATTACGAGATAAAGATTATTATAACTCAACAATTTTTAGATTATTTTTTTTCTTTTATTTTCTTTATTCCTTTG
This sequence comes from Lepidium africanum, assembly GCA_900406405.1. Taxonomy (NCBI): domain Eukaryota; kingdom Viridiplantae; phylum Streptophyta; class Magnoliopsida; order Brassicales; family Brassicaceae; genus Lepidium; species Lepidium africanum. The sequence continues at coordinate 47,324 of OVAX01000212.1, forward strand.
GGAAAAAAATTATTTCTCTTAATATTTAATATTTAACCGGCAATAATTTTTTTTAATATTTTGTTTTTAGGAAATAGAAATAAAATCTAGTTTGATAAACATTAATCTTGTATTTCTCAACCCTGAAAAAATGTAATCCTATATATACATATATATAAATATATTTTGATCAGGTGTATTCCTATATAATAACATCTTAATAGAATAGAGTAACTCATATATATTTAACAAGTCACTCATATATATTTAACAAGTTATCACCACAAAGCTTTAGTCTTCTCCACAAATCCGAAAAATCCCGAGTTTTCTTTTTACCAATTGAGGTACAACTCAGATTCGATAGTTATACACATTGATAGTACTGTTTTTTTTTTCTAATTTGTCACTGTTATTGTTGCTTTTATTTATTTTGTTATTGTTTGTTAATCTTAATTTGACTCCATCAAGTGTAAAATTATCAATATTGTTTGAAAACTGATGATTATAGTTGTTGATCAATCGATTTTGTTAATTACTTATAAGAATATTTTATTGACTCACTCGACCATTGCTTTTATACTGTTTTCGCAATTATTAACTTGACTCTTTGCTTATCAAAGATACTCAAATCAATAGTATCGACTGTATTTGTCTTTTAGCTAGTATTAATGCACACATAAACTGATAAACATTCTTTGTGAGATATTTAAGTTTAGTGTAGATGGAATAATAGACCTAAACACAAGAAGATGTACTGATAGGAAGATGTACTGATAGGTAACATAAAAATTCTAACTTTCTATATTATCAATTTTGTTGGATTTTTTTTCATAAACAAATTATATTTGATATTCTTGTTACACATATTTTTTCAGGAAAGAGAAGATGGTGTTAACGAAATTCTAAACAATGATCAAGTTAGTTCGATTATGGTGCCAAGATCAATCAATGGTGTGATAGTCATGAAGCTAATTAGTTGATTTATATTTTTAATAAGATTTAGATTTTATGGTGTTTTTTTCTTTTTAAAATTATTAATGGAATATCTATTTTATTTTTATAGTTTAACTGTTTTTCTAGCTTAATAACTTTTTATGGAATACAAAATAAACGTTCACGATATTATCTATTAGGTAAAGTTGATAAATACACTTTAAATATTATTTAATTTAACTAATTTTTTTCCAAAAAAGTTTTAATATCATTTACGATAACGTGTATGATAAAAAATAATGCATTAATATTTATTTACAATTGATATATTTTTGTATCAATTATCATTAATTATATTAATTGATACAAATGTTACTTCATTATCTTACAAATGACACAAAGTTAACATCAATTGTTATAAATAATGTAAATATTTTCATTATTTATAACAATTGATATAAATTTTTGTTTCATTTTTTACAAGCGACATAAAGTTAACATCATTTACTATAAATGATGTAAATATTAGCATCTGATACAAAGTTTTACATCATTTTTTACAAGTAACACAAAGTTAACATCAATTATTGTAAATGATATAAACATTATCATCATTTATCATACCGGATACTAATTTTAACATCACTTTTTACATGTTATACAAGTTAACATCAATTATAGTAAATGATGGAAATAGTTGCATCATTTGTTTAAATTGACACTAACTATTTGCATCATCACTTTCAGAGTCATTTTTGTAAGTGATGTAAATAGTAATTGTGTCAATTAAAGTCATTTTTGTAAGTGATGTAAATAGTAATTGTGTCAATTAAAAACTGATGCAAATATTTTAAATAAATGACGTAAAACGCCTAATTTTTTATAGTGCCACTAACATGCAAAATTACTCCTGCCATTTAGTTCGTCATACTATGAGTCATACCACCTTTTTATTTGCTCTTGTAATTATTAAATTAATTAAAGCTAGTCAAAGTTTTATAATATAATCATTAGAAAAAAAATCGAAAAGCACAAAAATGTTAACTAAAATTAGAGTAATTGTTTATGACCATACAAATTTCACTCCTACTCTATTATTTTGAGCAATTTGGAACAGTTTTTGTGGTGTTTTTTTTTTCGTCTGGAATACATATTATCTTATTTTAGAAAAGGAAATCTTTATACAAAATTGTTAGATGGTGATATAATTACCAAATTTTATTACAAAATAAACTAAAGAAAATTTCTTGGAAAGAAAAAATTGGTCAATATTTTAATAACTTGTAGTTTTAATATTCGTTTGATAATCATTATGTTTATTTTGATAGGTATGAATCTAAACTTATGTGTTTTATTTCATAATTATTTCCTTATGCTCAAATCATAAATCCATAAATATAGCATTTTGAATAAAAATAAGGGAAATAATAACAAATGACCACATATACTCTCAAAATTGGTGGAATGACTATAACAAATATGTTATCGTTTACTGACAATTGTCATTTTGCCTTTATATCTCATTGTTAACTATATTGTTAGTACGCTATTATTTATGTTGTATGTTTATCTTAATAGTTAGCGTTGCAAATAATGAGAACTCTTCTGGTTCATCCTTATTCTCCTCGTTCTTATATATATTGAACTTGTTATACATATAAACAAAACATTATACTGTTAACTATAATATTATACGTATAAACAAAGTATTAGATTGTTAATTTAGAAGGGTAAAATAAGAAATGAAAGTCAGATTGCACATTATCCATTTGCCATTGTCACTTTCTTAATTACCAAAACATTTGTGTATCTTCAACAAATTACCCTAAAAATTAGTATATTGTCAATGGCGGAGGTAGAGTGGGAGAAGGAGGGTCAATTGACCCCATAATTTTTTTTAAAATATGGTATAATTTGTTTTTTGAAACAAAATTAACCCCTCTATTAATTATTTTTTGACCCCATCAAATATATAGTTAAGTAAAACCCATTAAAATTTTATGTGACATCGAAGTAGTCATATATAAAATAGAAAATAATTATTATTTTGGACACTAATCATAATTGACTCTAGTTGGTTTATTTATTTATTGTAAATGACAACTCATCATTTTTGAAGCTTCTTATGCTGACAAATAAGATACAAACTTGAATCAAACTACCAATCAAATTATAGAGTTAATACACATCAGCAAAACAAAATGAGACGAGGGTTTAGCTTTGGGTTGACGATTTCGCTTAAGAAATACGAAGAGACTTGTGTTACTCTCAATAATCCTTATTAAGTAACATTTACTCCTCCTCAAGCGTTGCAAGAGCAAAGCAAGAATGAGATATTCGGAGGGGTTAGATTAAATGGCATACTAATCTCGCCTTTATTTTGGTTAAATTTGAGAAGATTCACAATATTTGGACGTTTGAAGGATTTTGAAATTGTGCCACTTATACTCCGTCAATCTTCAAGAAGAAAGATGAGAGTTCTTCTGGATCTTTGAGGTACTATTTGTTCAACTTAATTACAAATCATGGATATATAAAACTTTAGATCATAATTCATTATGTAGTATTATGATACACCATGGATGTGTCAATAACAAAAAGATGAAATTTTACGAAAAATGAATTTGTTTGGGTTTAGGGTTAAAATCGTCACTAAACTACTCTGTGTAGAGATGGTTCTATTTTCGAAGATCCATGCTTTCAAGACATTGCCATGCCGGGTTCCATTAGGCACAAAGGAAAAACCTTATTTTGGTCTCCATCTCTAGCTGTGCTATACTCCAAGGTCGGTTAATTTCCCTATTCGGACTAGCTCTCTCTTCTTATGTTTGGTAGTCTCTCAATTGCTCAAACACTTGTCTGCAAGTATAGTCTGGTTTTTACTTGCAGACGAGTAATAGCACGCTTGTTGAGAAGTGTTCTTCTATTTGTCCTGTTATTCATGATGATATAAATTCAGAATTTGTTGTGTTTTTGTAAAAGTACCAAGCTGGTTCGGAACGTAAGTAAATGTTCTAAGTTAATGTTTGCTCTTCTTTTTATTGTTAACAGTTGGTACACCAAAGTGGAAGAAGATAAGAGCAAGTGACGCTGGAATTAGAAATCCCACAATTTTCTTGAATGTCGGGAGACTCCTTAGACGTCAAGATTTCTGACATGTCTATTTCAGGTTTAGCATTGGTATGGAAGAATAAGAACAAGGTGAACTGTTTGATCATTTCTTAGGTTTCAAATTTCAATGCATATCTTGTGGGTGAATGTCTAAGTAATTTGAAACTTGCCAAAAGACTATGTTGTGATCACTTCCACAATTTTATCATTAGATCAATGTTTACAAAATAGTTTTCAGAAAGTAACATCGCAATGTAGGGCATGTATGTACCTAGTATACTTATAAACTCAGTCAAGGTATTAGTGCGTGAAGTAACAAATTTTCAAATCGTGTGTTATCGATCTTCTAAAAATAATGTGTGTTTATTTATAAAAATCAAATTAAACCAATGCATTTGATTAAATATTATGGAAATTCGCTACAAAAAAGATTGAATTATATGCATTGGATTTTATGTATTCAATGCATTGGATGTCATGCACACAAAAAAAAAAAAGAAAATTTTGCCATTTTAATACGGGGCAAAAATCTTGAAAGCTACTTTTGGAAAATATATAATCACTTTTTAATCTAATTGCCACTTATAGTGTTATATTTCTATTTTACCTTTAATGAAAAACCATTTATTGATGTAGAAGGTTTGTTCTTATTTTTTTGTAGAATTTTGTAGGGAGGGAAGAGAAATTTGAGAGACAGAGGAAGAAGAAGAGAGACTAGACCAATCTCCTTATTTTCTTGTGGATTTGGAAATTTTGTGTTTAATTGTGTAAACAAAGAGAAAATGTTATTTTGTTTACAGTTGTACCAATTGGATTAGAAGGATCAAATCTACCTTAAAAATTGTATTTGTTGGACCAAAATAATCTTAACAAATGTATCCGTTGGACCAATCGGACATTACAGTTGTACCATATTGTACCAATTGAACATTACAGTTGTACCAATTGGACCAGTTAGATCAAAATTAGCCTCATAATTATACATGTTGGACCATAATTACCTTAATAATTGTATGTGTTGAACCAAATTGAAATACAATTGTACCAAACAACATAACAATACTCAATTTTTCCAGTTGTTCTAAATGTACCAGACTCATGTCTACTTCTTCTTTACGGCTCACTCCTCCCTCTCCAGTACAATCATCATGTCTTCATCTTTATTAGCATTATCAATTGCTTTGTCTTCTTCTTCTATCTCTTTTTGATTCACAATATTCCAAATCCTTACCGACACCAAAGAGGAGTTGGATTGCAATTGATCAGATGAACAATAGCTTTCAGAAGTAGAGATCTTCGGAGAGAAACTCGAAATCGAAGGAGAAAATCGGAGGACTCGTCTCTTCCATTGTGTTGTCACCTAGGAATCTCGTCGCCTCTCATCGTCGTAGAAAATTGTCTCTCATTGCTTTACGGTAGAAACAAATATTAGGGATTTTACAGGAGTTGAAATGTAAAGATAGAAATTAAGGATTTTAACTTAGGCGGATCAGGTTCAATTGGGTCAAGTCATTAATGGTTGGATCGGTAAATAAATTGTTATTTCAGGGTTTTTATGTCTTTTAAATAAGATTTTAATATTAAAAAATCGAAAAAGAAAACGAAAATAGAAAAGTGACATTAGTGAATGTGTTTTCTGAAAAGATGGCATTTTAGCCATTGATTTATTTAATATGTTTATAGTGATTAAAATAAAAATGCAATAATTTCTTTATTATCTTTTATTGTTAATATTTTTCCAATTGAAATGCAAGAAAAACAAAATATTGGGCAGGTGGGACAGATCGAATCTCCTGCATGCATAATAGGAGCAGGATTAAAAAAGCCACTAAGCTAGATGAAAAACAAAAAAAACTGCTCTCCAGAAGGAATGTCGAAAGATCACAACTGTTCGTTACTAACTGCCTTGTATCCGCAGTTAATTCAAGTGTAATACATGGTTTAACTGTCTCGTCTGTAATGGTATTTAAGTCTTGTGTATTTTCTTCACCCATTTGCGTTTTCTACCGAAATCGTCAGAATTTTTTGCATAAACTCGTCATATCGAATAATCTAAGAAGACATCACTCTTGGTCTTGATAATGCTGCCATCGCCTTACCGATCAAATTGTGCAATGCCACCAGTGTCTGAAACTCGTTTCAGACTCATTGTGTGGCCAGTGAATCCCCGCAAGCAAAACCTTCGGGCTATGCTGCGGACGTTACCTCTCATTTGGGGTCTCGATAATGAATGTATAGGCCGGATATTGGAGAATAAACGCATTCAGTTTACTTTTCAGTATGAACATGATATGGTTTCGATCCTCCAATGAGGTCCATGGTCATTTAATAACTGGATGTGCGTTACTCAACGCTGGAATCCGGTTGCTGCTGTTGATGATCGACTTCACATCCCCTTTTGGGTTCAAATAAGAGGCACACCACTTCAGTATTTAACCTCCGGTATAGCCCATTGTATTGGTCAGAGCCTCGGCAATTTCATGGAGACAGACTATGATCGTGGAGGCTCTGTTTTTGCAGAGTATGTGCGAGTCCGTCTTCTCTGGCCAATCGATTCTCCTCTGAAGTTTCAAAGAGTTTTTCGTTTTGGTGATGTTACTGCGGTCTTGAAATTCAAGTACGAGAAGTTGCGCAATTTCTGCAAATCTTGTGGTCTTCTCACTCATAAATCTTCTCAATGCCCTGCGAATGTGATGCAGGGAAAAGAGTGAAGTGGAGTGAAAATTAAGATGCAAGAGGGGACACTAGAAGTTACGTTAAGTTATGTTAGAAGTTGCTTTGTCTATCTAATTAAGTTGTTGCTTAGCTTTGTTTTTCAATTAGTGAGGAAGTATTGTTGTGATTCTTTTAAATCTTTGTAGTTGTAGCAGACTAGTCTTGTTTAAGGCTACAAAATGTTAATGAATATTGTTTATTTTAGGAACATTGATTCAGTTGCGTGTGGATTGGTTTGTTCGACATCAAAATGCTTCATCACAATTCTGTTGCTGATGACCATACATTTATTCTGATCATGAATCTGATGCTCCCCGTGATGATGGTCACGACCCAAGTACAAATCATAGTGCAGATAGATTAGCCAAATTTACCAATGTCGACTCTACAAGTAATTGGAATGCCAGGAAAGCCTATTAGCTAAGTAGCCTACATACATTAAAAGAACTGGAACCTGAATTCATTTAAATTACCGAGCCCAGAACTAATAATAATTAAAGACCCAATTAGTAGCCCAAGAAACTTCACGATCAATGGAGACAACAAGCGAGAGAGGGAGCACGCATGGAGAGTGAAGGGGTCCAATAGATGAAGAGATTAATCTGATGGAGAGAGAGTTAACAAGAATGTGAACTATTGAATACCAAGCTTCACATCACAACACAGCCAACGAAGGAAGAAGACTATACCGGTAATTCCGTTAATTTCAGCTTTCTCTTTCACTTTTGATTCCTGTGAAATTTAGCATTTTTCATGCTTAGCGAGAATACCCTTTGCCTTGAGTCTGTTCAAGTTTCTTCTGATTAATATCCCTTCCATACAGTGAGTAATTTTTGAGTTTGATATTTCAACTCGGAATTTTCTGGATAAATTTAGTCGTTTCCTGTTTTCATTTTGTGCTTAGATAGTTACTTGCCGATAAGTAAACACTCTTGAAATACTTTGCTGTGATTGATGATTTAGATGGAAAAGCTAACGGAGGCTTTGCATTTTATCTGCTCATCTAATTTCTGGAGGATGGCTCTGTTTTGGAACATGGCCCTCATCTTTTCTTACTTTCAATTGCTTAAAAGAAGGATCTTTGGCTACAAGTCTTCTTCCTCCAATCATTCATTGAATACTTCGCTAAGATCTGTTTGTGTTGTCACTGGCGTAAGTCAATTCGCTTCACTGCATCGACTTGTGTAGTGTAATGTCTCCATTGTACCAAATAGTCTTTTTACTTTTTCTGGTTTGGTTTATATTATCAGGCGTTTGAATTCATTGCAGGCTACTTCGGGCCTTGGTAAGGCCACAGCGTTTGCTCTTTCCCGAAAGGGTTACTACGTTGTTCTTGGTAAAACAACTGTTGCTTTTGTTTCCTTAGAAACTAAGATATGCATAAAGAGGTCATTTTGATCTGTGGTACAATTAATCTGTCATGGAATAGTTGTTATGAGCTAACGCATCAGCAGTGAATTACTTGGAACATATTTTTTTCCCATATATATTCAAAGTGAACCAGTAGCTAAATCTTTATTGAATTTGCAGTTGGGCGGTCCTCCCATTTACTATCAAAGGTATTCTACGGCCCCTTAGATTTCATTCGACCGATAAAATAACCTCCTCTCTCACATTTTTTCTTGATGCAACTTTGTGCTTGCCACTTTCTGTTGGCAGCATTGAGTGAAATTAAGAGGCAGAATGAGAATGCCCAACTCAAAGCTTTTGAAGTTGACCTGTCATCATTTCAATCAATTTTGAAGTTCAGAAACTCTTTTGAGCAATGGCTTTTAGAATCAGAATTACATTCTTCAGTCCAGCTTTCGGTGAACAATGCTGGAATAATGGCAACCTCTAGTCGGTCGACTGTTGAAGGCTTTGACAGGTAAGGTTTCAGTATTTTGAACTCTAAAAGGTTAAAGTTACACTTTCTTATCTCTTACTTTTGACAGATACTAAGCTGTTTGTCTCCATGTTTGTCAGGATGATTGCTACAAATTATGTCGGTGCTTTCTCTCTGACCAAACTTCTCTTACCGCTCCTGATAAACAGCCCTGTGCCTTCACGAGTCGTAAATGTTACATCTTTTACACATCGTTCTGGTATATTGTTTCTCACAGTTAATCTGAAGTTCTTTCGTACAATGAGAGTAAGATATTTGTTGTCATTTCCTGGTATATTTCTCTTCTGTAGCTTTTGCTGGGAGGTTTGACAAAGATTCTGTTACTGGAGTGAACTTTTCAAGGTCAAAGCTATATCCTTGTACTAGGATCTATGAATATTCTAAACGTAAGGAATCCCAATCCAAATTACAAGCAAGATTTATTTCCCCCTGTATTATGATGATGCTGATATAGTTTCTGATCATTTGTGAAATAGTATGCCTTCTACTTTTCTCATACGAGCTTCATAGACAGCTTCGCCTCACGGATGATTCACATCATGTCTCTGTTGTGTACGCTTCCTAAAAACTCAATTCTCTTTATCTATTCACTCACTGATGTGGTCACATTGTTCATAATCGAAACAATTAGTGTTTAATTAAGCATATTGAAACAGTTAGGCACTCTAATCTTCTTCTTCTGGGTGTAATATTTGGGATTTATGTTTTGCTGTTGTAGAGCGGTAGATCCAGGAGCAGTAAAAACAAACATAATGCATGAGCTTCCTTTATATATACAAGTCTTGGCGTTCTTCAGCCTCAAGATTCTTAGAGTATTGCAGTCCCCAGAGATGCAGCTGAAGCTGTCATTGATGCTGCGCTAGTTCCACCTGTAAGATATGTTCTTGTGAAGTGCATCTTATCAGACATTATCTTATGTGGTTGATGAGCTCGGTTTTGATCTCTTTGAGCAGAAAATATCAAGCAAATATTTCTTTGGAGGAAACGGGTGGACCATTGAATCTTCAGCAGTTTCTCGCGACCCGAAACTTGCTAAGGAACTCTGGGACACGTCATGTCTCGTATTTAACGAATTGCAGCAAACTCACTCTTGAAGATCAAAAAGTTTCTAGATTTGTCAAATTGAGCTATTTCTCGTCTTTGGTTAGTGGAAAGCCATCTTTATAACAATAAACTTGTCAGTTTATATGATATGGCTAGTGATTCTGATTACTCTAATAAAATAGCATAGACATTTGAGACACAAGCACAACACAACAAACAATCCAGTATTAACTCCTAAATTTCTTAATTGTATCAAGGTTTCTGGATTACCAAACCATAGCCCATAGATCCTATAGGAGAGCTAATGAATGGAACGAGGCTACATATTATACAAATGACAGAGTTTGTTGTTGATACAGAGTTGGTCATAAAGTGTTGACTCCTAAATTGTTAATATCACCATCACACTTAAAGTTGTCCAATAAAATTTGTGGAAGACAAGACACTTGCCCTTAGCTGTGACTATTAAAAAAAGCCAATAACAGTTTTTATCTAAAGTAAGACTCTTTCTGTCTAGGCCATGTTTTTCACATGGACAATTATATGTTGCAGTCTTTTGAGTCAGATTCATGTTCTTTCTATAACGCTCCAACCGCCATTTTAATGGTCCCATGTCTTTTTCCGGTTCATGGGTCCATTTTACTGGTTTAACGGTTGGTACATTACGTCTATGAAACTTTAAAAACTTGTTTATAGCCCCTACAAATCACCACATGATCTTTCTCTGTTTTATCCTCACTCACATGATTTTGAAAATCACTTCCCGTAAGGTCACCCATCCTTTTATTACTCCAACTCAAACACGTTTAACTCTGAAGTTTTCTGTGGACAAGTGATCGAAAAGATATATGCATTTTGGTGATATAAGTGGTCAAATCAATTTTTTAAAACTTTTCTATATGCACCACCATGTATGTCATATTTCATAAAACCAGAATATTACACTTTTTAAGTGTTTTCTCTGCCTTTAGACATGTTCTTACTGTATGAGTATAGGACCATGGCCAAAATGAGGCTTGGACATATTACTGGATCTGCGTCTAAGCCAAGTCAATTCACAGTTCTTATCCGTGCTATTCCAAGGTCTCCTGAGCACTCTTACTGTGACATATTTAAAGACAAACGTCTCATTAATCACGTTATAGCCGTATTTTTCAAATTTATAAACAAATACAAGAATAAAACGTGTTTTTTAGGCGATACAATTTCAGATTTAGGTACTGACTTGGTCTTGTTTTGCTTGTTGAGGAAGTTAATTGTCCTTACTTATTGATCAAGAGTCGCTATATTTTATTTTCTTAATTTAACAATTGCTATCATAATAGTTTGCATTACACGATTTTTTTAATAACCGGATATATCATACACTGAAACACAAAAAATATATTCAAAATCTTATATATTAAAGCAGGAGACACTTTCATTATAACCGTGTTATAAATTTTAGGATAAATATTAATCTATAGTTCATAACAATCCTTAAAAATAGGTTTGAGATAGGTTTTGTTACAGATATTTATTTAAAAAATCTAAATTAATAAAGATTTAGTGAAAAAACATTTAAAAAGCTCAAAAAAAAATCGATTACAAATTTGATTATTGATTCGGTTTCGGTTCTGGTTTAGATTCGATTTTTCGAGTATATAGATTTAGGATACCTTTTTGGTATTCTATCGGGTTCGGTTTATCTAATTCGGTATTTCCTTATTTTGATTAAAGACTTATCCAAATATTTTTATTGTTTGGATAGAGTCTGGTCCGGTATAAATCGAGTTCAGGTTCGAGTATTTATATATAAAAATTCAAAATTAAAAGAGATTTAATAGAAAAACTCTAAACAAAATTTTTTGATTTGGTTCGGGTTCATGTTTAGGTTTGGTTTTTCAAATACACAAATTTATGATCTATTAATATAATTTATCGTGTTTGTTTCGGGTTCAGTTTCTCTAATTCAGGTTAATTTCGGTTCGGATTTTGGACCTCTAAAATAACATTTAAAATATCAACACGGGTTTAGGAACCAAATAAACACGGTTGAAAAAATAATCAAATCTCACGCTATAGCGTGGGTATATATCTAGTTTATTAATAAAATGAAAGTTTTGTCACTTTAATACTTCTATAATGATCAAAGTTAAAGTTTAGACGGAAAAAAATCGTCTATAATAATCAAAATAAAATCACAACAATTTATGTATTTTGCAAAACTCAATCTCATGCATTAATCTATAAATAGATCCTCTACTCTACACTCCAACAAAATATTGAACCACACTCTTCTTGTTAATTTGCATTACATGATACAATTTATATTATGTTATTATATAATACATCCGATAGAATTTTGATTTATTATATATATATTTGTTACAATCTTGATATATTCAACTTGTTGATCGACTCAGCGGCTATAAAAGAAGTAAGAATTAATAAATTCCATAAAAATAATTAGGGGTTTCTTCAACTCCAACCATTCTCTATCTCTTCATGATATACAATATTTTACTCGTTAAGTGATTAATTACCCTAAAAAACTTTTGATTCATTATTAACTTTAAAAAAAAGGTATAGTCGGTGTATATAGAAATTAATATAGCTCAAGGAATGAACCATATATACGTGGATTAAACACGTATGAAAATTTAAATAAAATGATTATCGAGATATGAAACCACATATTCTAAGCATGTGAGTGAAATGTGAACGGAATTTCACAATAATTGATGCAGAGTTGACTTTATGATATACACATAGTTGTTGGTCATAAACTTTGACGATGAAATAAGATTTGTAAATATTTTTAATCAGCTGAAAACAAAGTTGAGTAAAATTTTGACTGCAAAAATGCTTCAATCGATGATGCTTTTTTCCCTTTGTTTTATTCATTCTTTTCGTCCGCTTTACTGATTAAACTACACCAAAAGTTACCATCTTATATTTGTTAAATTTTCACTTAAAATTAAGAAAGAAGGTACATAAATGTCTATTTTGTAATTTTGTTATCAAAATCTAATTTTAAATAATTTTATTATCGTGTATAATAGAATTTAAACTATTCATCACATCTTATCCATTGGGTGATAAAAATAAAGATAATTTGATTTTGTTTGCACTGATCCATGTTAATGTAAAGTATATGATAAAATTATCTTTAAGTGAGTTCACACATGCATAGTATTATCAAATAATTCTAAATAATAACAGATGATATAACATTAATATAAACCACTAAGTTCCAAGAGTTGTTTAGATATGTAAGTACACCCGATATAATTAATTGAGACATCTCCAAATCCTCGAAATAAATATTATTTTACAGAACGTAAGCACATACGAAAACCTTTTTTTTTTGTACTTTTACATTGGTTATTGGAAGACTCAAGAAATGGACATAGATATCGAAAGGTTACAGAAATTATTGATATATGATATATCGATGAAATAATAAAACATGCTAACTTTTTTTTTTGGTTAAACAAATGCATGCTAACTTTAAAACGTTATGTTAATATATACTCTCCCCGTTTCGTGTTGTTTTAAAATTGTTTTTCGTTTTAAAATAAGTGTTGTTTTAGATTTACGATGTAACTTTTATCATAAATTGTCTAGTTTAACCTCATTATTAACCAACTAAAAAAAATGTTAAGAGTCAACTAGTTTTCAGAGGTATAATAAAATTTTAATATGTTTCTTTAATATATGTGAAAAATGGTAGAACATACTTATTATAAAATAGAGGGAGTAGAATGTGTCTCTTAAATATATAGATGAAATTATCATATAATTATAAGATACATATTTAACCATCTATTAATTTTCGAAGCAATCAAAACAAAATTTAACGTATTGAAATTAAAAATTCTTCAAAAAAAAAACAGACAGATCTATAATTCAGGACAAAAAGTCAAATAACACACAAACGCGTATCTGTAACTTGAGTTTAAGTATACGCGTTAATAAGATCTGCAATTTTGTGTATGTAACTAGTATGGTAACTAAACGTTGAGACCTAAACCTTTCAGTCTTTAGCCTTTAGTTCAATCACCATATCAAACAAATTTAAGTATTGGACCAACGAATTGGGTCGAGAGAATCATACAAAACCAACATCTCATTGGAACAAATATTATTATTTATTCATCAAAATTATTTGAAATTGCTCACTGGAATTGTTAAGCAATATTCTCAGACACTTAGACCCCTAAGAAACATCGTAATGACCATGATTATCATCACCATCATCTTCATAACATAAATTAATATCAATCTAATGACTAAATATAAGCTATTTTACAAATCAAGATCTTCCATCATAAATTCCTCCAATGTTGCCGTATGGAAATCATGATAATAATCCAAACTATCATCATAACTACTATTCCCAGAGTATTCCCTCGGAAGGTCATGATCATCGTACCCATTGCCGTAAGCCGTCGAGTTAGTTTCTACACCTAACTGATACGACATCGTTGAATCTGTACCTGGAAAAGTCACGTGACGCTTCTCGGTACTCACGTGTTGCTTAACCACATGATCATTGTTGTAGTTACTCCGATCGCTTGAGACCGGAAAGATAGTTTCTTTAGAGACTGTCGTCGGAGAACCAAAATCTAGAGTTACCGGACCCTTTCTGCGGTTGGATTCACCTCCCGCAGAACGTCCAGTAAATTTCTGAACTAGGGCTCGAAAATTACTGGGGTTTGCATTGAGGAGAGTCGTTGGTATGGCCCTCCTTGAAGCCCTAGATCTTTTTTCGGCGACTTCTTGCGTCACCGCACCACCATCTCCGAGGGAAGATCCCGATGATGAAGCCATGTTATTGGCGTTGAAGCAAGGAGTAAACTCTTGTATTTGGTGATGTTCGTAGCTTTGTAGCCACTGGTATTCTGTAGAGTTGTTGCTCATCGGATTTATTTTTAATAATTCTTTTTCTTTGCGTGTATGAATTGCAAAGAAAGTAGGATTAAGGTTTACTTAATTTATATGCAGAAGGAGATGTACCTCTTGATTGTCGTTGACGTTGACTTGTACGTACCTTGAAGATTTTAATATGATTTGTATTTAAATAACTTTGATAAAATAACTTGGGCAGTGTGTAAATTCATTTTGAGTGTTGAGGAAGTATATGTATAAACTAGTATTTTTGTGAAGTACTTGCATAATGTTTTCTTAATCTAAGCAATGGTGTATATATACACCCAAGGCTAACGATGTGATGAAGACCATGATTTTTATATTTTACTAGACTAATTGGAGTTGAAATCGAATGGAGAAAATTGGAGTCTATTATATGTTTTTTTTTAATAAGAAGTTTTGTTATACTAATAACTGAAATGTATATCAAGTTTTATTTTGTCAAGAAATGTATGGCAAGTTTCAAGCTTTTCTTATAGGAGAGTTAACTTGGAATATAAGGTTTACTTCAATATATTATTCAAAAATGTAAATTATATTACTAGTATTTTAAATGGATAGAGATAGAGTGATAATGAGATTAATTTAGTAGGAAGCGACAAATGGTGATAACATCGAGCATGATCTTATAGGGAAGACTTAGACTTTGATAATTTCTTGTCTCTTCGCTTCTCTTGATCGTTTACTGGTCAACGCATCTTTTTTAAACAGACTATTGTTTATGTACGAATCATTTTCGTATAATATGATTTTAAATGTATATGATGGAAACTAGATGGATCTAGCACAAAGTGTTTGGATCTTTCAAGAGAAAATGGGCAAGAAACTCTTAAGTTTTGGAAGAAGGAAGTATGAAGTCAAAAATAATGCCGAATTTGCATTATTACTTAGTGCATATCAAAAAGCCGAATCTTTTTTGAAGGATTTTTGTCTCTATTTATAGATTATAGAGACGGTTTACAATCGTAAACGAATAAGAAAATATTACAATTTGTTTATATCACAATAAACTGCCTAGATTTTAGGAAAATTTCCAATTCGGAATAGGAAAATTTCTATTTCTTTGTTGATGACATGTCTTCCGAGTTCATTATTCTTTCTGATGTTTATCTGAGAAGGAGCTCTTCCGAGTTGTCATTTAGACAACCGAGATGGAACTTCGATAACTTCGCTGAGTTCCACACTTAGTATTTTTCGGATGATTGTCTACAGTGGACTGAAGTATGATCTCGGATCCACCTCCAACAATTGTCCCTTCCCAGACTCGGAAAATTATGTTTAGGAATTTCCGAGTTGGTTGAGTTTCCTGTTTCTAGAATCTTCGGTCTACGTGTTGGATTCCGATTGGAGCACTGAGCGGTTTGACCTGCTACCTATTAATTACCATTTGATGTCGTTTCAACTGCCGGTAATTCCCTCTATAAATACTGTGCTTTTTACTTTTACTCTTCACTTGCTTCTGTGATTAATTTGCTTAAACTTCTTCCTCCGAGTTAAATTCCTCTAATCTTTTTTGTTCCTTTCTAAAAAACGGGTCTCGATGACTTTAAAGTCCCAGAATATTGAAGACAATCTTAATACTGCTTTGGATAGGGCTGACGTTCGCCCTTTTGAAAACGTTGCTAAGGCCTCTGGTTCTTCTCCTGTCCCAACTCGAGACATCGTTGTGGTGAGGCCGGGTCAAATGCCACTCAAAATAGCTCTAGGCATTCTAAGAGGCCTATGACAGATTCTCTGAGCACTATCCCGTCAAGCGGTGCTTCTAGGGGAGGTTCCTCTAATACATCGGGTCGGAGAATGAGAGGTTCTCCCGAATTCCACTTTACTCACAACCATGCTGATCTGAAACTGATTTTAGAGTCTCACAGTGAGTGTGCTGATCTGATGCGTCGGATCAGAACTACATTACAGCTTCTTCTTCGCCCAGATCAGATGCACAACAAGGAGGAATATGAGGAGGTTGCATTTTTGCTCTTCAGGGTTAGTTTTCTTTTCTCCGAGTTGGATCCTTAAGAATTTCTTTTTGGCTATTTTCTGATTTTATGCTTTTTGCACCTTGTCGCCTATCTGAACGGGATCTTGTTGGAGCGAGAAAGGTCCTGTGCTACTCTAGAAGGAAATGTTAGGAGTAGTTCTAATCTCGCTTGTCATGGGATCCTTGAAGTAGTGGAGGCCAGGTCCAAGCTTTCTACTGCCGAGGAAAAAATTACTCATCTAAAAGGCGAGTTGAGAGTAGAACATGAAAATGTTTTTAAGTTGGTGGAATAGAATGCGGCTTTGACGGAGTCACTAAGCTGTGTTGATATGGACCGAGAAAAAGCCTTCAAGTTGGCAGAGAAGGCCAATGATAAATTGAACACGGTGGAGGCCGAATTGAAATCCATGATGGAAGATTTTGATTCCCGACTTCATCAGGTCGTGATTTCATAGAAGAAATTTTTTTTCCAAGGCCTTCATGATCAACTAACCGAGCGCTTTCACAGGATTGCTTATTGGGTTAATGATCTGGAGACTAATCTTGGAACCAGGTTGTCGTATGCCTAGTATCTCGGGTCGATGAATGCTCTTAAACTGCTTCTCACCGAGGTGTTGTCATACCATAAGCAGTGACAAATCTGGTGACTGCTGAGTTGGACAAGTTCAAAGAACTTGTTAACATGGAGCAGTTCAAAGTTGGTGAAGCTTCAAATGTTGAACGCTAAATTGAGAGTTGCAGTCGCCAATTTGTCCCGACATTTTTAGTTATATCTTTGATTGAATTCTCTCTTTCTTCAGAGTCGTCCTCTTTTGGTTCCTTGTAATTGAATTTCAACTTGTAAATTGCTTTCTGCATAATGGAAATTGTAAATGTAAAGTCTATTGAATGAAGTAAAATGTTGAAATCATAAAACTTTCTTTTCTC
The DNA here is from genome assembly GCA_900406405.1 of Lepidium africanum. NCBI lineage: Eukaryota > Viridiplantae > Streptophyta > Magnoliopsida > Brassicales > Brassicaceae > Lepidium > Lepidium africanum. The sequence continues at coordinate 64,807 of OVAX01000212.1, forward strand.
TCCCTTTTTTTTGAATGGTGATTGTGATAGTTTGAACACTGATAAAGTTTTATTCCAAGATTGATTATAATTACAATAGCCGAGTTTCCTTCTAAGTTTGAGAGTTTATATCCCAATTGTTAGAAAGAGAATATTTTGCTGTTTAGGCGTTTGGAAGCTTAGATTTTAAGACTCGGGCTTTAAGTTTCGATCTCGGAATCATACTCTTTTTTTTTAGTTTTGGCAAAAAAGAAAATTTGAATTTGAATGAAATAAAGTTTCGTTTCCCTCAATGGTATATCTGTGCAAAAGTTATGTTTTGTCGTCATCGAGAATTTGATCTCGGTTACCTGTACAAAACCTTATGTTTTGTCGTCATCGAGAATTTAATCTCGGTTATCTGTACAAAACCTTATGTTTTGTCGTCATAGAGAATATGTTCTCGGTAGTCTGTACAAAATTTATGCTTTGTGTCATCAAAAATTTAATCTCGGTTATTTGTACAAAACCTTACATTTTGTCAGCGTCAAGAATTAGATCTTGGTTTTTTGTAAAAAAAGCTTGTGTTTTGTTGGCATCAAGAATTGGATCTCGGTTTTCTGTATAAAAGCTTGTGTTTTGTCGTGATTTAGAATATGCTCTTGGTTTTGTCGGCATCGAGAATGGGATTTTGGTTTTCTGTACAAAACTTTGCGTTTTGTTATTTGTGAGAAGTAAATCTCGGCTAAATTAGATCTTGTATTGTGAGAACTTGATCTTGGATTTAGAGAGTTTCTTAGACTTGGCTCAATTATTAATGAGATTTTGAGATTTTAAGACTCAAAGAGATGCATACGAGGTTCTAAGACTCTGTTTAATTCATGCGAGGTTTTAAGACTCGAATTGATTTGAGAGTAAGGTCTCGGCCTTTGAGATTATAAGACTCTAATTGAATTGAGCGAGGTTTTAAGACTCAAAAAGATGCGTGTGAGGTTTTAAGACTCGGTT
>OVAX01000212.1:65787-79151 GCA_900406405.1 Lepidium africanum
TTTTTTTTTTTTTTTTTTTTAAGTAGAGGTCTCAGACCCTTTTTTTTATTTCTTTTTTTTTTTTTACCGAGAATAGACTTATAATATTTTTATAGATTTTTAGTTGCACATGAAGGTTACCTACGTACCCCGTAGGGATCAAGCCAAAACATAGTTCTGATTACATATTAATTATTTTAATGACGCATCACAAGATGCATCGTTGAGGACGAGGTTGCGTTTGCCTTTTAGTAGTAATAACGCTTGAGGTTGATGGAGTTCCAACTCCTTGGAATTATTGATCCTTCTATAGTTGTGATCTTGTAGACACCGGGTTTGATCACATTAGTGATTTTGTAAGGTCCTTCCCAATTAGCACCGAGTTTCCTGGCATTCACTTCTGCCATGTTTTGGAAAAATTTTCTGAGTACGAGATCACCGACTGTGAAATGTCTGCCTCAAAATTTCCTGATGTAGTACTTTGCCGCTTATTGTTGATAGTTCTGTACCCGAAGAAACGCATTGTCTCGATGTTCTTCCAACTCATCAATATTTGTTGTCATTGCTTCATTGTTTGCTTCTTCGTTCTCGGGGGAACAGATTTACCTTAATGTTGGAACTAAAGCTTTGGTGGGTGCAATTGCTTCCATCCCGTGAGAAAGGGGTTCAGAAAGGTAGTCCGATGTGACCATAATACTCCATCTAACTTGTCTGACCAATTCCCTTTCTTTTCTTCAAGTCTTTTTTTTCTCCCGTCTAGGATCTGTTTATTCGTTGCTTCGGCTTGTCCATTGCCTTGAGGATTTCTTGGAGTTAATTTTCTAACGTGAATATTCCATTTGGCACAAAAATTTAAAAATTTGGTCGAGAAGAATTGAGATCTATTGTCGGTGACAATTTCGTATGGTAATCCATGTCGGCATATAATGTTCTTCAATATAAATTTGACTACATCCTTGTCTTTGATTTGAGAGTAGATTTCTGCTTCCACCCACTTTGAGAAATTATCAATCATAACGAGCATAAAGCATTTTTGACGTGATGAAGGTAAAGGCATGACTATGTCCTTTTGCCATCGCATGAATAAATAAGACATGATTGACGATGTCAGTTCTTCAGTTGGAGCATGGATTATGTGTGCATGTCGTTGGCATTTATCACACTTTGCGGCGTCTTGTCGGCAGTCTTGCGCCATTGTGGGCAAAAAGTACCCGAGAGTTCGTATCTTGTGTACAAGCAATCATCCACTCGCATGATTTTCTCATACTCCTTTGTGAGTGTTTTGTATTACTTATGTTATCTCGTCATCGTGAATACAAGTTAGTAGTATTCCATTTGTGCTCCGTTGGTACAAGTTTCCATCGACTTGAGTATAAAATGCACATTTTGCTTTGAGGCGTCTTGCTGCCCATCTATCTTTGGGGGCCTCGTTGTCGATGATATAATCCAAGATCTCATCTCGCCAATCGATCTTAACTTCTTTGGATTGTGATGCATCTGGCATCTCGGTATCAGGGTCATCTTCGTTGTTGGTAATTGTCAAGACAATCAGAAAGTCTCCTTTTGGTAAATAAATACTTGGCTTATCGATGATTTCAACTGGGATGATTCTCCTCTGAACAAGATCTGATGTTGATGCCAGAGCTGCTAATGCATCTACCATTGTGTTCTCTGATCTAGAAATTTTGTTAACTTTGAATCGTAAATTGTTCGTAAGGTCCTTTACGATTTTCAAGTATGCTTCCATTTGTTCGTTCTTCGTGTCGTAGCATCCGTTGACTTGATTGACAACTAGTTGTGAGTCACAGAAGCATTCGACTTCTACTGCCCCGATTTCGTTTTCTAATCTGATCCCGACAATTAAAGCCTCATACTCTGCTTCGTTATTTGACGCTGGAAAAATTAAGTGGAAATATTGTTGTAAAGCTTCTCTAGTTGGAGTTTCAAGTTGGATTCAAACTCCAGAACCGTGTTGCAAGGACGATTCATCGACATATAACTTCCAAATCTTTGGATTCTTGTACGACTTCAAAGGCTCTAGTTCGAGTGGTAACTATATTATGAAGACGGCTAAGACTTGAGACTTCGTGCTGGTTCTTCCTTTGAAATCAATGTTGTACTCGATGAGCTTGATTACCCACTTTGTTAATCTTCCAGATTGATTTGCGCTGTCCAATATCGTCCGCAATGGATGGTTGGTAAGTATGATAATTGTATGAGATTGGAAGTATGGGCGTAACTTCCTTGCCAAGGTGACAACTGCAAGTGCAAGCTTTTTTGTTGTCGGATACTGAGATTCGACTCCATCAAGCGACTTGCTTCCGAGTTGGCTGCTTTGACTGCTGCGTCTCGCATCTCAGCTTCCTTCCTTTTCTGTGACTCGTCTACTTGTTGCCTCAAAGATCTCAACTCGGCAGTTGTTTCATGAATAACTCGACAAGTTGGTTGAATCCTTCGAGGGATTCGGCTGTTATTTTGGTCAACCAGACTAGTGCGTCTCCAGTTAAGTTCATAACGAAGAGCTGGCAGTATACCGCATCTTCTTCGTGCGGTTGGTAGTTGACACTCTTCATCATGACATTGAAGGCAATCATGAATTCCAGAGGATCAGAGGTCCCATCATAAAGAGGGCATCTCGCTTTAAAGCTTCGATTAACCGAGACTCTCCTTAGTCTTGGTGAGAACGGCAAGTTCCGAGCTTGAGCAAGTATCCTCCCAATCTTAGGTGCAGCACTAGTTGCGTAGTGAAACTGTGACTTTACATCTTCTATCATCCGTAAGATGGTAGCGGCGTCTAGTGCTGCTGGGGTTGTCGGATTTTGCTGAGTTGGGAGTTGTATCTGTCCCAAAGCAGCATTCGGCAACGAAACAGATGTATCTCCGAATAGATATCATTTCACACTTGCTAGCGTTTCTTTGCGAGATCAGTTTCCTTGTGCGGGAGTAAAGTTGCTCCCGTACATTACTACACGTGCCTTAATCTGGTCAAAACGCTCTGAGTTCCTTCGATCAGCTGCCTCTTCTTGCCTTATCAAATTTTGCAACAACGTTTCTAGAGTCGGTAGCTGGACCGGTGGATTGGGAAGCTGTTCAGTGGAATCTAGCTGAGTTTTTGTTGGGTTCTGAATTGATCCAATGTCCGAATCAGTTTGCTCTTTAAGTGGCTCCAAAGCTCTCCTATGTGGTGATTTGTTGACAAGATTGCTAGAGGACATTGTTTTTGACTTGGCGATTCCCTACTGCCTTGTAAAGAAGTTTCTTCGACGTTCCCCATAGACAGCACCAACTGTTCGAGTTACCACATGGTGTTTTGATCATTCTCTTTAAGGAATTAGAGGGAAAACAGGCAAGAAACTCTTAAGGTTTGGAAGAGGGAAGTATGAAGTCAAAGATAATGCCGAGTTCGAATTATTGCTTAATGCGTATTAGAAAACAGATCCTTTTTTCGAAGGACCTTTGCCTCTATTTATAGATTATAGAGGCGGTTTACAATCCTAAATGAATAAGAAAATATTACAATTTGTTTAGATCATAATAGACTGCCTAGATTTTAGGAAATTTTCCAAGTCATAATAGGAAAATTTCTATTTCTTTGTTGATGACGTGTCTTCCGAGTTCACTCTTCGTTATGATGTTTATCCGAGAAGGAGTTCTTCCAAGTTGCCATTTAGACAACCGAAATGGAAGTTCGATAACTTTGCCGGGTTCCCCACTTAGTATTTTTCGGATGATTGTTAACAGTTGACCGAAATAGGATCTCAGATCCACCTCCATAAAAACTTATAGACACCTATTTACCGAGTCTATGGTAATATTATAAAAATTTATCATCATAGATTCATAATTATGTAGAAATATATATACACGCTGTATATACAGAAGTTTCTCAGTTTATAAAACATAATTGTTACTGCCTACTACTTATAATGATTGTCAATAGATATGGGGTGAGCAATGATGATAAGCTGCTAACATCGTCACGCGTTTAAGATTGTAATATATACCAACTCATTGATTCAATTGTTTGCAAAAAAAAAAATAATCGTTAGACTGTGATTGATATCTAACATTCAAAATTGAAATCATCTTAATCTAATATATATAATTTATAAGTCAATTTTTTAAAAACCCACAATCTATTATCGATAAAATCTTTTTTCAAGTTTTATACCCCATACACTATTTTGGAGTTACATGATTCCCTAAACCTAAGTTCTGAAAGGAAAATTTTGAAGATAGACAATTAATTATTTAATTAACCATTTTTTTTTTGACAACACACATTAATAATTCACCAAAAAAGTGAAAGGATGAGTTACACTTCGAAACCAATAGGTGACTCTCTCGAAGAACGAGCTAGAGCATCAGCCTTATGGTTTAGAGAGCGCGGAATTACATGAAGAGAGAAAGCACTAAAAAGAGACTTCAACCTGTAAACATCCTCCTGGTATGGTTGGAAAGCCGGCCAATCTTCTGGGTTGAGGAGTAACTTCAGAGCATCTGAACAATCTGTAGCTAACTCCACTTCTAGAAACTGGGAAAGAATCAGAGATTCCATAGCCCATAGAATAGCTTCCACCTCTGAGTGCAATGCCGAGAGACTTCGCCGAATTTGTCGTGCTCCCCTGCAATCTCCATTTGTAGCATCCGAAAAACAAATCCAACCCAGACCCGACAAAAGGTCTGAACTTTTCCAAGAGGCATCAACGAAGCATCTATAACCCGTAAATGTTGGGTCCACGGTCAAAGGTATAGACACCTCTGACCAAATCGAATCCGAGCTTCGTAATCCGTGTTGGGTTACATAATCTGTTTGACACTTTGCTTGTGACCATTCTATCATCCCTTGCTCCACCTTAGCTAGCAACTCCCAGGGATCTGTACTCGTCCCAGCAAAGCAGTTCTCATTTATGTCTTTCCATAGAAGCCATATCAACCAAGGAAAAATTTTGCCGATCATGGAATCTTGAATTCTCGAGAACAGGAAATCTAGGTTGTACCAAATGGAATTTCCCGGAAAAACATCAACGGTGAGGGAATAGAAGATAATGCCCATGTTTGAATTACCGGAGGGCATTCAAACAGAACATGATTAATCGTCTCCTCCTTCGCCCCGCATCTACTACATCTAGAGTCACCGCTAATTCCTCTATTAGTCAGATTCATCTTAACAACAACACATCCTGATAACGCTTGCCAAATAAAATAATCTGATCGAACTTGTCGAATTTAAAATAGAATTACTTTCCGCTAATTTATATCCAGACCTGACTGAATAACGACCTGATTTCGAATAGTGCCAACCCCAATAACCTGATCGAACTTGTCGTGGGATCGGGATACCCATGATTAGTTGGACATCAGAGGGGAGAAAATATTGACATAGTAAAACCTTTCTCCAAGATCGGGTTTGAGAATCAATAAATTGATCTACTGTAAGATCCGGATATATGCTTGGGTCAATACCAATAGTTGCTCTTGGGTGAATATCTGGTATCTATGGGTCCCTCCAAACCGCAATAGATCGACCGTCACCAATTATTCTTATTTTGCCCTTATCTACCAGAGATCTAGCAGAAATAATACTCCTCCAACCATAAGAAGAATTAGCAGGTAAAACCGTTGTGATTGGACACCTAGTCATATAATATCTCCCTTTCATAACCTTAGCATACAAGGACTCAGGAAAATCGATCAACCTCCATAATTGTTTGGCGAGTAGAGCTGAATTAAATTCTTCCAAAACTCGGAATCCCAACCCACCTTCCTGTTTAGGTTTACATAGACTTTTCCATTTTTTCCGGTGAACACCTTTTGACATTTTAGAGTTTGACCACCAAAATTGTGCTATGACTGAATTTAATTTTGTTATTATAGTCTTAGGAAGACGATAACATGACATAACATAAGTTGGCAAACCCGTCAGAACTGATTTTATCAGAACTTCCTTTCCTCCTTTGGAAAGAAATCTTGAGGACCAGCTAGAAATTCTTTCTTGTAGTTTTTCCTGGACAAAAGCAAAAACTTTTGTCTTAGCGCCACTAATATTCTCTAGTAGCCCTAGATAAGAACCCATACCGCCAAGTTGATGAATTCCCAGTATATTGTGAATCAACACCTTTTCATTTTCAGGAATGAATTTCCCAAATTGTATAGAACATTTATCAAAATTAATCTGTTGACCACATATTCTTTCATAGTCCTTAAGGATCTTGATAATGTGTTCCGCTTCCTCTGTATTAGCTTTACAGAAGAAAAGACTATCATCAACAAATAAAAGATGTGATATCTTAGGGCTCGCACGAGCAATGGGAATGCCCGAGATAAGATTAAGATTTTCTGCATTTCTCAACCTAGAAATCAGAACCTCCGTACATAGAATAAAAAGGTAAGGCGAGAGGGGATCCCCTTGACATAAACCCCTAGTTGGGATTATTTTCCTTTCGGTTCCCCATTCAACAATATAGCATAACTCACACTGGTTATACAATGCATGATACAATTTGTCCATTTATTACTGAACCCTAGCTTGAGCAATAGATTTTCAATCAAATTCCATTCGACGCGATCATAAGCTTTACTCATATCAGTCTTAATCGCCCTATACTTTCCTTTCACCGCTTTATTGGTGCGGAGAGCATGAAACATTTCTTGTGCAATTATAATATTATCAGAAATTAATCGCCCTGCTACAAACGCAGATTGGGTTTCCAAAACCAATTTTGGCATTAATTTTCTAAGATGAAGGCAAAAAATCTTTGAAATGATTTTATAACCCACATTACAGAGACTTATTGGCCGAAACTCAGACATTTTTGTTGGCCTCGAAATCTTTGGAATTAAACATATATTTGTATCATTTAAACCTTTTTCAAAGGAGCCAGAGGAAATGAACTCATTTACTAGATTTATCAAATCCAGCTTGACCACGTCCCATGATTGTTGGAAAAACAAAGCAGTCATACCATCTGGTCCCGGTGTCTTCCCAAGATCCATCATGAATAATGTCTTCTTAACTTCTGCCTCAGAGACCTTGCTTAGTAACATAGTATTGTCATCTGCAGTGATCTCTGGACGAATATCTGATAATAAATTTGGATCCCAATCTCGACCGATAGTCGAGAAAAGATCCGAGAAGTAATGAGTAGCTTCTGCTACAACATCTGTCTCAGTAGTTACCCAATCACCTGATTGAGTAAATAAACCAATGACTCTATTCTTCGCACGTCTTTGTTTTGTTTGGGCATGGAAGAACCTAGTATTTTCATCACCCTCTCTTAGCCACCTATTTCGACTTTTCTGTTTCCAATAAAGTTCCTCATCGGCATAAGCCTTTTTCAATTCTAGCTTAGCTTTTGCTAATTCCGCCGAAGACAATAAGTTAGCAATTTTGTAAATCCTCAACCCTCTTCTAACAGACATTAATCATAACTCTGCCGGAGGGGACATATTTACTTCGCCAGGAAGATAATTCCTTCCTACAATTGCGGATCCTACCTGTAATCATAATCCGACGTCGACAAGATATACCATTCCATCCTTTCTCAATTAACCATTTAGATACTAAAAAAAAAAAGACACATAAATCTTGTGGCTTAGAACAAAAACCAAAACTAGATTCACTTGTCCCTCATTTAGGCAAAAAGTACAAGAATAAGCTTTTTCCCGATCTATTAAAATACGCAAATTTTTATTATGTACAATACAAATATTATAGATTATTGCTTTTCTTTTTGTTTGTTGATTATCATAGATCATTGTTAAAGGGATAAAGCTCAATCTTTAGGCATTATTTTATAGTTTAATTTAGGAAAATTTGCAACAACAACCACGAAATGAATAAAAATTAGGGTAAATTCAAGCCAAATTTCATATATTTCTACCATTTTTATATTTAATTAATAATTTTTATAATTTCAAATTTTAAATATTATCTTTCCTCCTTTATTTAATTTATGCTTTATCTTCTATTAAAAAACTAATCCAATTTTTTCTTTTTGAAACAAAGAGTTTTTCCTACATATACTAAGATCTAAATCTTTTAAAAATGACCCAAGACTATTTTAAAATAAACATATTATTACTAAATAGATTTATATAGAAAAATCTTACTCTTATGTTCTATTTAGTGTAGAACTTCTATGTTCTCTACATTACTTGGTGGCAAACCATATTTGTTTTGTTTTGTGGTTATTCCTTTTACTATTAAATATAGACGTTTTATATTGAGTAGACAAATTGATCATTTCTACTTGTATATAATAGTAAATATAGGGTCTGATTGGAATTGCTTTCGTTTTTCTGCTTTAGAAAACAAAATTTTTTGTAAAAGATTGAAATTAAACCAATTAAAATTGAGGATAAAAAACAAACTAGAATATCTTGCAAAGATTTTTGGCTTTCAAAGCAGAAAAACAAAAGTAATTATTGATTGGGAGAGTTTGTTGATGATTGCTTTCGTTTTATTGCTTTGAAGAGTAAAAATCTTTGCATGATACTATAGTTTATCTTTTACTCTAAAATATGATTGGTTTAATTATCTTTTACAAAGATTTTTACTTTTCAAAGCCGAAAAACGAAAGCAATTCCAATCAAGCCCGTAGTTAATTTTTATTTGTTTTCATTTGCTATGGTTATATTTTTAATTTCTGTACAAGATATGGTTTTCCACCAAATTTACCCTTTATTTTAAAGGGTAGTGTTATTGAATATTAAATAGTTTAATAAACAGTTAACTCTATGAGTCAAGTCCAACCAAACATAAATTTTATTTTTAGGGACAAATTGACTCTCAACAAATAGATGCCACTAATTTGTAGACCAAATATTTTTTTACGAGAGAACCTTATCTATAGTTCAAACATTAAACCTTATTACATTAAGTTACGTGTTTGTCTATAGTTAGAAATGGACATTAAATACTTTGCCAAACACACTTCTTATTTTTGTTGTTTAGTTTTTCATAATAGCAACTGTATAATTAATTTTGTTCAATGGATCATAAATAATTATTTATGAAAAATGAAAAAGAATAATGAACTATTATTTTCTCCAAAATTGACATCAAAATCTTTAATATATAAAAACAGAAATACATTAATATATAATTAGCCTATTATATTTTGCAGTAAATAAAATAAATATTTTTATAATGAATAATCCCAAAACCCTTCACAAATATTACGTGATACAAATATGATTTTTTAGAATCTAATTCAGATAAAAAAAATAACAGAGATAAACATTTAACCACTCTATTTGTAAATATTATTCAAAGTGTTATTTTCAAAATTTAAAGAAAATACTGGTAAAAACCCCTAGAAAGAGTCAGAGTGAATTGGTCAAACTTATTGACCACAAACCACAATTCTCACAGCTCACATATTCGAGGAACTATGATCAAGTGCTCATTTGCATGTGACCTTAATTATATTTCTCTTCTTCTTTTCTTCAGAGAAAACTTTCAAGATCCTTCACTTGAATTCAAACTTTTTTGTTGAAAAAAAGTGACGTCAAAAGATAAAGAATTCAAACTTGTTCAATTTAATTATTTATTGGAAATTTCTTCATCTTTTCATGATCTTATTAAAATACGATCATTCCACTTGTTGATAAAAGAAATTACATATGGCTTGAATTGTTGTTTTCTTTTAGCTTAAATGAAAACAATATAAGTACAACTTCTCCATACACAATTTTACTTTCAACAAACATCACAGTAATATATTATATGCCACATTTGTATATGTACACACATTTATAGCAATCAAATTTTGAAAAAAAAACACAATTAATTTTCTTCTTAATAGAAAGAGCTAGTGCCTTAGTGAGAGCAATTCCTGTTGGCGTGTTGATGTACTGAAGCAGTCCAATGTTGCTGAGGTGTAGTTCCTAAACATTTGATTGTTCCTAAACATTCATGAATAAAACACAAACCCTTTAACTTCTATGTAAAAAGAACAACACCTTAATATTTAATTTAGCTTTAAAAGGTGTAGTTTAAGTCTTTTACCATGTCTTGAAGTCTTTCATACATAGCTTCTGGTCTGAAGTTTAATTGTTCCTGCCAAAACATAAACTACAATCAAAGCCGCTCAAATACATTTATGAGATCAAAATGGGGTCATGCTGACTGAAATTCAGAGAACAACTAACGGTTCCATAAAGCCTTTGGTGAGTTATGGATTGTCTCTGTGATGAAATGAACATAAAGCATTATCAGCAATAAAACTCAGAGACTCTTTTTCCAAAAACCATATAAATCGGTTACATGCTTACCAGCGAGTGTATGTTTTGATGGGCAGTACAATATCCATTGCGAGTTGAGCCCATAGAGTTGATTTGTCCCTATGGATCACGCAGATGAACCAACAATGGTTAGTTTGAAAACTGAACCTTTCAATACTGTTAAGGACCATTCGAGTTTACCATTTCATGAGACATTTGTTGGGCATTGAGGTAGTCATCAAGAATCGAGTAGCGGTTTCTTTGTTCTTGCAACGCAGTTACTCTCCAGACTTCATGCATTGAATGTTCCTAGACAAAGAGAAAGCCCGTTTAGAAATATTTGCCTTAAGGACAAGATCACGAAATTTAACTTTCATGTTAGCTGAGAAGAAAACGAAACATGTCCTGTGTCAGCTACATTATCTTCTTTGTTCATCTCATATGTGTTGTTCTGTTCTTCACGGCTTGCAAGATCTTGAGCTACAACCGATTCTGACTCTTCGACATTTTGGATAGAGTTATTCGTATTCTCAAACTTTCTAAAAGCTTCATTCAGCACATTGATCACCGCGTTATAGCCCTCTTCAGATAAAGATGCTTTCTCACTCAATTTCAAAGAGCGGAGACAAAGATCCATGTATCGTTGAGCCTTAGTTGAATCTACATCAATCTGATCAGATCCCATGACTCCACTGCTTTTTGCATCCTTTGTCCAACGCTTCAATACATACTGAGAAGGAATACGAAATTCCCCTGACACCTGCAGAACAATCATGGCATGTCTACAAAGAAAACCTTTAAACTCAAACAATCGACATGAACAGACAACTTCAGATGACTCAGAGTTCCACATGACAATGAAAGCACGGTTCTTCTCATAATCTTGAACGCTGAAAGTCTTCATGTCAATCCCATTTTCTTCGTATTCTTTCTTCGGATGACACGCAACACCTCCCAACACTTCCACCTGAAACTTCTTGAACATCTCACGTGTGTATACCTCAGCCATTTGCTTCCCAAAAGGTGAAGGTGACTTAAGAGCAGGTTCTTTATACAATGTCTCAATCTCTGCTTTCTTTTCTTCTTCGTATCTCTCTTTTATCATTGTCTTGTACTGATCAAGAAATGCTCTCAGTGTAGTTTTCCTTTGAATGTATTTATCCAAAACAGAGTTCATGCTATCCGATCTCTTAGCTGTACACATACCCGCTAGAGAAACATCTTTAAAATACACAGGAACCCAATATTCCCGATCTTCATACAATGACTGAAGCCACACAATGTCTCTCATATGAAACCTATCAACTACCTCCCACCAATTCTTTTCAAATTCATCGCTTGTGCAAGACCTGTAAACAGCATCATTTATCTCATCCATAAATTTTTTGTCTTGTATCAACACACGACCAAGCTTCTCTCGCATCAGATCAAGAGTATCCCACATACAATAACAATATTTAGAAGATGGGAAGACCTCTGAAACAGCTTCTTTGAGCACTTGGTCGTATTTGGTAAGTATGACTCTGGGTTGGCATCCGTGCATAGCTTTTAGCCATGCCCGAAAAAGCCAAACAAATCCAGACTTACATTCATCCGTTAATAATATTCCAGCACCAAGCAACAGTAACTGTCCGTGGTGATTCACGCCAGTGAAAGTGATAAGAGGCAGTTTATATTCATTCTTGATGAACGTAGTGTCAATAGCTACAACATCACAAAAACAAGTATAATCCACTCTGCCTTTTGCATCAACCCAAAATATGTTTCTTAGACTCTGCTCCTCACTGAGATCAATGGAATAAAAGAAGAAAGGATTCTCAACTTGCATATCCGTCAAGAAGTTTAGGACTCTTTCAACATCCCCATCCTCTAAAGCCACAAGCTTTCTGCTTTTCAACTCTTTCACAACAACACTATTTTGTTCCTGAGTTTTTTTCTGCACACTCAATTCTCTTATGGAATTTGATTGACCAGGGAAGATTTCATGGTTATGTTCTTTGATCAAAGTACGAATAATCCACCGCCCGTCTTGCCTTCTCTTAACATGTAAGCATGCTTTACAATCTGTTTTGGATGATGAACGGTTTATTCTACCCCGTTTCTTTGCTTGAGGAGCGTTAAATCCGCCTGTTCCTAAACTGGTCTCTATGTCTCCTTCTTTCTCTGATTTCTTGCTTCCATATCTCGTACAAACAAACTTGGCATCGATAAATTTCCCAGACATTCTTGAACGACGACTAGCTTTAATAATGGTACTAAAGCCAACAGATTTAGCATATTCTTTGTAGAACTCAAATGCTTCCTCTTTCGAGTCAAATTCTTTTCTTTCTTTGATCTCAAAGTTCATCCTCTGACCATTCAATGGCACATTACTACTCTCTCCTGACGGCATTTTGACATCAACTCCCAATTAGCTAAACTCGTTATTCCTCAAAACCATAGATAATTTGATCAACTCATACCTGTTGAAACACCATATCAGCTTCCAAAGTTGCAAACTTTAACGAGAAGAGCATAAATTTTACTTTTAAACAAAGACATACTACTACCATCAATGGAGCAACTGAATCATAGAATAGAAGCAGCAAAATCAGAATACTAAAAGCTCAAAACGTAAACAAAACAATTTTCAGACACAGAAAAGAATCCTTTTTTATGTCAAACAAATGAATCCAATTAAACATATAAAAGTCAACCATTCAAGAACCCCATAAAAAATCAACAAAGTCAGCACTAATTATCACTATACAAAGAATCAAACTCATGATCCAAAGCAAAAACCCAGAAACGAAAATTAAGCATATCGAAACGAAGATCGATAGACTAATTGATAGTACAAGAGAGAAAAATTTGGAAACAAATTCACTAAATTGCAAAGATGATATAATTTTGGGGGGAAAAAGATAATAAATCATTACATGACGAAGACGACAGGGGCGAGTGATGACCGGGGCGAGTACAGATTCTACCTTTGATGTTAGGGCAAAGAGAATTCGTCTTCGACATCGTACTCGCTTGTTTTCATACTCGCGGTGGTTTTGTTATTCCGGTTATTGTTTACTTAAATCTGATTCTATTGACAATAACCGGATTCTTTTTATCACGTAAGAAAACTCTTGAACCACACATTTTTTTTTTTTTTTTTTTTTTTTTTTTTT
>OVAX01000212.1:79174-105671 GCA_900406405.1 Lepidium africanum
CATTTTTTTTTTTTTTTTTTTTGTTTTTACTTGGCATAATTATCTTGTTCTTCCTCACTTCTAGTGATGGAAAAATCAGAAATTGGAAGAAAATAATGGCTGATTTTCTCGATGAAATTTGACAGATATTTTCTCAGGTATCATCTTTTATCGATTATTGATAAGAAATTTGAATAAATGTTATATATATATATATGAAACTTCTGGTGATTAGTTTTCTCAGGAAAGTCTACGTCTTGGAATGTTAATTGATCTCGTTTCTGAAAAATTTGCGTTCTTTCATTGTTTTTTCCTCATTTTAAACCAGAAAATTGATACCTTTGAATGATTACTTAGCTAATTGTTACTCTTCGTGATTGGAATGTGAATATAATGTAGTCTTTAGTTTAATCAAGATATAACTCTTTGATAGATAAATTTCAGTAAGGTATGGCACTGTGAGATTTGATTTTGATGCTTTGTGTTCTAATTAGATGGTGCATTACTGTGTGACCAAGATTACTTAGAGAAATGGGTTTGGCGGTTTGTGCTAGTAAAGCATTTCTTGTATCAATGGAATTGAGGTGGGTAAGAAGAGGCAAACGTAATAATGCTGCATCCGCATTACCTCAATCGATACCTATATATGTCTCCACCTTGAAGAAAGACATAAATTTTGAGGAACTAAGACATTTGTATTCACATTGTAACCACTTTTGCAACCGTTTGTCCGAGAATGACCACAGCAATGTGGAAAAGATTGTTGACATGAAAAAGCTGCGGACAGCTATTTCCCACAGTGATGTTGTTGTCTCTGTGTTTTGCAAACCTCATCACGCGGATCTTGATGATATTGACGATGCGGCTATGTATTCAGAAGAAGCAAGTTTGTCTTCATCTTTGTATCCTTTAGACTTTGGAAGACAAATTCAGGATGAGAATTCTCTGGGAGATATGTTTCAGAATGTGTTGCCTCTCACTCCTTCCACTGGACAACTTGTTGGATTTGGTCGTGCTTATTCTGATTATGGCTTGACTGCATCTATCCACGATCTCATGGTACTTTTTCTATAGCACAGGTTTAAGAGGTTATAGTGGAATTTTGCTTTATTACCCTGTCTACTAGAACTGTAATACCTTCTTCTGTTTGGTGCTAAGATGTGTAATTTGGTCTCAGTGTCTTCCAGGTTTTACCTTCACTACAACGGATGGGAATCGGTAAACTGATAGTCAACAGAATTGTCAGGTGTGATGGTATATTCATTCAAATTTTTGCTTTACTAAAGATCTCTTAACCTTCTCTCAAGCGTTAGTTCTTTAATATCAAATTGCGTCACATTCACCGAAACTGTTTCAACAATAGGCTTCTCACAAACAGAGAGATCTACGACATAGCAGCTCTCTGCTTCGAGCAGGAAAGGTACTGCATTTGCCTCTGAGCTTAACTAATATCCATTCTTGGCATGAGTGCCAACGTTAATGATTATTATAGGCGATTCAAAATAAAATGCCCCCATTTAATATAAAGTAATTTTCTTTGAAACTCATTTATATTCTCATCTACATCATCTTTTATATCCTCGTGCACTTCATCTTCTCTAGAATGGATCTAGTTATTTATTACTGTTTTCTAAATATTTATCAAAAATTTAGAATTTTAGAAAACTATATTTCTATTAAGCATTTGTGAAAGTACAACATTTTTTTACTAACTATAAAAACTACACTTATATTTTAATATTATTTAATTGTTCAATTTCAGCTCATATTTATTCTAAAAGATTACTAGAAAGAATACAAATATATGCTTATAAACTAAAAGTAACAAAAATATGTCCCCAATTTTTTTCTAAAATTTTTATGCCCTAGGCAAATGTTTCAATTTTTACAATTGAAACACGGCCCTGCTTGGCATGTTGTGAGTCCTTTGTTCTATCCCTTCACGCTAGTCGAAGAAATATAGATGTTTGGTGATGGTATCTTACTGATGATACTTGAATATGGGTGGGAATTGATATTAGTAAAAGATTGAATCTATGGTGAATGCAAAATCCTTATGAATACGTCTACTATTTATTAGAAAAAACATATTTGTCAGGCCATTCTTCAAAGCCTGTGGGTTTGGAGATGACAGGATGGGTTCCACAACGATGATGTTCACGAAGAGCTTAGAGACATAAAACGATAAAGGCCGTCCGCAAATCAAAACAAGTTGAATGATCTCTAAAATCCTTTTCGAATCTCTCTCTGATGATCAAAGAGAAAGGCCAAAGATTCTGTGTGTTTTTTTTTGCTTTTGGATTTCATACCTAGTGATTATTACTCTTTTGTCTCTTTCCCCTATTCATGCAAGGCAGCTTAAATTGTAACAACTAACATACATATATCTAATAGACCCGATCCTGAAAAATAGATGTGTATATCTTTGATAAATATGGTTTTCTATATAAAATTGTGATATAATTTCAAATAATTTTATAATGTGAAGTTAAGCGATTATCTAAAATCGAATTCTACTAATCATAGAAGTAAAAATCTAACTAGTATTTTATAAGATATATTCTTGAAATTTCTAATAATACATCTTTATATTATTTTGAAGTTATTGCAAGAGGCATTTATCTCACGTGTAACAACTTGCAACATTCTTTATATTGAATTTCCATTTATCTATTGTAACTTATGTAAGACTATTTTTATCTTTCTTATCAATCTTAGTAATAAAAGTTACTACAAAAAAAGACATGTGGTTTTTTGACAACTAAGGTATAAATACGTGTTGGTATGAATGTGAATTTAAATCGGTAATAAATGCCCAACATTAACAACTATAGTGTACATGTGATGTTGACTCTGTTCAGCTTTCATTCATTCGTATAACTTTACTTTTTTTCTTTGTTTTTTTCGGTTCTCACGAGAACGTTGTTATTCCAAATAAAAATTTTAGGTATTCACGGATCTATGTTAGATCTTCTTTTTCTTTACCATGTTCTTCAAACTATTTAAATAATAGTTTATATTGAAGTACAAGGAAGACACTTCATAAATCGACCAAAAAAAAAAGGAAGACACTTCATAATATAAATTTATAATGACCTTAACACTAATCAATTTTTTAAATCAACAAGTTTGATGGATCAAATGATGGGCTGGACTAAACTGCTATCACGTTCGTGCTTTATAGACGAAGGCTATATGTAATTATCTATATACTTTAGGTCGATGATGACTCGATGAGGCTTGAAGTCTATATATAGTTTATATTAACCTTTTGGTACGATTTCATCACTAGCTATATATATTTCAAAGTATATTTGCTTTGGTTTTTATATTTGAATATATTATTATAGGAAGGATATAAATGTAAATGTATAATACCTAGAATACTTGTATAAATATTGTACATTATCAATCTAATAGGATCATTCAGCTTAATTCTCTTCATGGTATTAGAGCAATTCGACTCCTAATACCTAATTCAAGAGCCGCCACTTTTTCTTTTTGAATTTTCCATCTCTTCCTGATCAACGAGCATGCCTACTTCCTCCACCCTTTTCACTGAGACCATTGTTGTCTCTGATACACTCACTCTCATAAACGTCAACATGACCAATGTTACCACATTAACTTCATCAAATTTTCTCATGTGGAGTAGACAAGTCTACGCATTGTTTGATGGTTATGCACTTGCTGGTCATCTCACTGGCTCTCTTGCTCAACCATCCACGACTCTGACAACTACTAATGGCATTGTTACCAATCCGGCCTACACTCTCTGGAAACGACAAGATCAACTGCTCTGTAATGCCTCACTCGGTGCTATATCCAACCCTCTTCAACCTTTGCTCGCTACTACAGGCACATCTGCTCAGATCTGGACCACGTTGAATGCTACTTATGCTTTACCTTCTCATGGACATCTCAAACAGCTCCTACAGCAAATCAAAAATTGGACGAAGGGAACCAAATCCGTTGAAGAATATATGCAAGGTTTTCGCACAAGATTTGATCAACTAGCGTTACTATGGATACCTCTTGAGATTGCGATTGGGAGGAATTGGGACATCAAGCAACTTGACATAATAATGTGTTTCTTCAAGGCCGTCTGACTGATGAATTTTACGTCTCACAACCTCCTGTTTTTGTTGATAAAGAACACCCTGATTATGTATGTCGTTTACAGAAAGCCTTGTATGGCTTAAAGTAGGCGCCTCGTGCAAGGTACGAGGAATTGAAGTCTTTTCTAGTTCGTATTGGTTTCCAAAACTCATTGGCCGGTACCTCTGTTTTTGTGTATGCCCGTGGATCACATCTTGCATATATACTTGTGTACGTTGACGACATCATAGTCACTGGTAGCACACAATAGCTGGTTCGTACTCTTTATCAACACATTAGCTGCTCAGTTTTCACTCAAAGACATGGGAGATCTCATTTATTTCCTCGGTGTAGAAGTTACTCGGACATCACAAGGTATACATCTGATGCAACGCAAATACATACTTGATCTCTTGAACAAGACTGATATGGATGAAGTAAAACATGTGGCTACACCTCTTGCTATGCAACTGAAACTCTCCCTCACCTCTGGAACCTGACTCTCTGATGCTCGCCAATACTATACTGTTGTTGGTAGTCTTCAGTACTTGTCGTTTACTCGACCGAATATTTGTTATGTAGTCAACAAATTATCTCAATACATGCATTGTCCTACTGATCTACATTGGCAAGCGGTCAAAAGAGTTATTCGATATCTCACTAGTACGCTCACCCATGGAATTTATATTCGAGCGAATTCTACTCCTACTCTTCATGCTTATCTAAACGCTGATTGGGTAGGAGATCCCGATGATTATATATCTACTTCTGCATATATTGTTTATCTAGGGACAACTCCGATTACATGGTCCTCCAAAAAGTAATCGGGAGTAGCTAGATCATCAACCAAAGCCGAGCATAGAGCAATTGCAGCCACAACTTCCGAAGTTACTTGGTTATGTTCTTTATTCACGGAATTGCACGTCCATTTATCCCAAGCTCTAGTGATCTATTGTGATAATTTGGGTGCCACTTACTTGTGTGCTAATCCGGTGTTTTATTCTAGGATGAAACATATTGCCTTAGATTATCACTTTGTCCGCAACAAGATACAATCAAAGGCACCTCGTGTGACTCATATCTCCACAAAGTCTCAGCTCACCGATGCCTTGACAAAGCCCTTGCCTAAACCAAGATTTGAAGAACTTACAAGCAAGATTTGGAGTTACACATATACCTTCATCTTGAGGGGGTGTATAGGAAGGATATAAATGTAAATGTACAATACCTAGAATACTTGTATAAATATTGTACATTATCAATCTAATAGGATTATTCAGCATAATTCTCTTCAATTATGTGGATACGATTCGAACCAAGTCTAGCACAAAAGGCTAATCCGAAATTTTGATTAAAAAAGAGGGAAGATTGGGCAAGGATTCTTGAGAGCTTGGAAGAGAAGAAGTGTATTACAAAGAACAAGATGATTGCCGAGTTGGTCTATTAGCTTAATGTGTGTGTCAAAAAGTCGATCCCCTTTTTAAAGGATCCGCTCCTCTATTTATAGATCATAGAAGTGATTACAAAGTATATTGAATAAAGGAAAATATACAAATTTTTAGATAAGATCGTATCTAGAAGATCCTTGCTAGATTTTTGAAAATTTTCCATGTCAGAATAGGAAAGTTTCCATTTCTTTGCTTGCTGACGTGTCGTCCAGCTTCCTTCAAGCTTAGCATGCTTCTGAGAAGGAATTCTTCCGAGTTGATAAGAATATACGAGTTGAGGCTTCGATATTCTTGCCGAGTTCAATACTTAGCATTTTGTCCATTGTTTCCCGTGGACCAAAGTAGGATCTCGGATCCACTTCCAAAAATTGTCCCCCCAAACTCGAAAAATTGTAGCCGAGTTTCCGAGTCAGGAAGTTTCTCCGCTTCAAGAATCTTCAGTCCACATGTCATTCCGTGGTTGGGTTACTAAAGTGGTTTCCTCGGTTTCCACCCATTGAGTAATTATTACTATTTGGCGTCATTTCGGTTTCTGGTAAATTACTATAAATACGGGGTCATCTTTCTTTTACCATTCATTTTCTTCCGACTTTCAAAATTTTTTTGATATACTTCAAATCCTTTTCTGAAGCGAAAAATGGGTCTTGATGATTTTAAACTTCGCAATGTCGAGGAGAGTTTGAACGTTACTCTCGACGGAATGGATGCTCGTCCTTCTGGGGGATCTTCTAAGGTTACCCGATCTTCTACTGCACCGAATCAAGATATTGTTGAAGTCCCTTCAAGTTCTAGTCGCAGAACTTCGCGAACTACAAAAAGGTCAAGGGCTGATCCGCCTAGGATTACTTCTCCTGGAGTCGTTACTCGAGGTGGTGCTTCCAGCATTTCTTGAGGGAGAGAAAGGGGCGTTCCCGACTTCCACTTTACCCATGACCACTCCGATCCGAGATCGATCTTGGAGTTTCGAATGTAGTGTGCTGATCTGATGTGTCAAATTAGGACTTCAGTAGAGCGTTTTCTTTCTCGGAATCAAATGGAGAATCGGGAGGAATACAAAGAGGCTGCGTATTTACTGTTCAGGGTGAGTTCTTTTTCTAAGTTCAGTTTCGTCGTTATTTCCGCTTTAAATCTTCTAACTCTACTTTTTTGAAGTCTTTGTAGTCCATCGCCTTTTTGAACAACATTATGCTGCAGTATGAGAGATTCAGCGCTAATCCGGATGGAAATGTCCGGAGGAATTCTTGCCGAGCTGGCCAAACTCAACTCGAAGCAGTGGAGGCAAGGTCCCGACTTACTCGCTCACATGAAAGATTAGTTGAGGATAGAGTGCAAGAACATTATTCGGTTGGTGGAATAGAATACGGTTTTGACGGAGTCGCTTAAGTGTGCTGAGTTGGATCGGAACATGGCTTTTAAATCCACCTAGAAAGCCAATGACAAGCTCCAGGGGCTTCAAATCGAGTTGGACTCTATGAAGGAGAACTTTGACTCCAGACTTTGCCAGGTTCTGAATGATGAGAAGAAGAAGATCTTCCAAGATCTTCACGATCAATTTACCGAGCACTTCAACCGAATTTCTGCTCAGTTAGAGGCGCGGTTGTCTTATGCCCAATATCTTGGGTCGACGAATGTTCTCCAATTGCTTTCCGGTCGGGGCGTCAACATCCCTTCAGCAACTGTTGAATTAATGACTGCTAAGGTGAACGAGTTCAAGGAAATTGTCAACAGGGAGGACTTGACGTCGCTACTTCCTGGAGACTTGGTCGTCCCGGTGTTCGAGATTGGTGAAGCTTCGAACAACAATGTTCAAACTAGGAATTAATTTTTCCTTTGTCAGTTTCTTGTAGTTTCTTCTCGGCATTTTTCTGAGTCTTCTCTTTGATTCTCGAGATCGGTGTTTGCCTTATAATTATTTGCCTGTATAATGAAAAACATTGTTATTTTGTTAATATGATATTTTAATCCGATTACGACTTTGAAATCTGAACAAGAGAGTTCGTCACAAGATTGACTCGCAATTTTGTATGTTATCTAGATAAATGTGAAGTTTTAATTCCCGAGATCTTTTGTTGTTTTCGCGTGTTAGCTAAGTTTCTTCCTAAGTTTGAGAGTTTGATCCCGTTTGTTAGGAAGAGAACGTTCGCTGCATGGCTTTAAAGCTGAGATTTTAAGACTCAGTTTAAGTTTTAAGAATTTTGACCTCAAAAATGATCTTCATAGGAATTTTGTTGAGAATATATTCTTGATTATCTGTACAGAAAATATGTTATGTCTTTATTGAGAACTTAATCTCATAAAATCTGTACAAAGCTATGCTTTGTCTTTTTCGAGAAATTAATTTCGGCAAATCTGTACAAAGCTATACTTTGTCTTTTGGCGAGAACTTGATCTCGTAATTCTGTATGAAACTATGTTTCATATTTGTTGAGGATTTCTCCTCGGAAAATCTGTACAAAGCAATGCTTTGTCTTTTTGCGAGAATTTGATCTCGTATGTGCGAGAACTTGGTCTCGGCTAAATGTGAGAATTAGATCTTGTATTTTGTTTGCGAGAACTAGGTCTCGGTTTTGAGATTTATGAGAAACTAGGTCTCGACTTACGTGGGGTCTCAGACTTGGCTTTATTATTGATGAGAATTTCGTCTCGGCGAGGTTTTATGATTCGGCTTAGTATCGTGTGAGGTTTAAGGATCCAACAAGATTTTAAGACTCGACTTTGAGTGTTTTTTGAGAATTTGATCTCGGCAAATTATGTGTGAAACTATGTAGAGTTGTACTCTGTTTTCGCGAAAATTTGATCTCGTCTTTTTCGGGAGTTAGAGTGTAACCTCTCTTTTTTTTTTTTTTTCTGTCGAACCCTAGATAGGAACTTATAAAAATTTTATTTAGTTTTAGCTGTAGTCGAAGGCTACCTATGTACCTCGCAGGGATCAAGCCAAGACGTAGTTTTGATTACATAATTAATTATATGAGGATGCATCAAGTAATGCATCTAAGTCGCTGAGTTAGCGTGTCTTCAATAGTAATATCCCTTCAAGTTGATGGAGTTCCAACTTCATGGAATCATCTCTCCTTCCATAGTCGCGATCTTGTAGACTCATGGTTTTATGACTTCGCAGATGATATATGGCCCTTCCTAATTGGCACCGAGTTTACCAACATTGAGTTCAGCCGTGTTTTCAAACAGTTTACATAGTACCAGATCTCCTACTGAAAAGTGTCTTCCACAAACTTTCTTATTGTAGTACTTTAGGGCTTGTTGTTGATAGTTCAGCACTCAGAGAAGTGCTCCATTGCGTTCTTCCTCCAAGTCGTTAACACTAGTTTCCATTGCTTCATTGTTTGAACTTTCGTCTTCGGGCAAACGTTCTCGACGCAATGTTGGTACCATTACTTATGTTGGGGTTATTGCTTCTATTCCGTGAGAAAGGAAGAAAAGAGTTCGTCCAGTTGAGCGTCTCGGCGTTGTCAGATGTGACCATAACACGCCATCTAACTCGGAAGCCCAATTTCCTTTCTTTTCCGAAAACCTTTTCTTTATACCATCTATAATATGCTTGTTCGTTGCCTTTGCTTGTCCATTTCTTTGTGGGTTTTAAGGATTATATTTGCTCACTTGGATGTTCCATCTGGAACAAAATTTAGTGAACTTTGTAGAGATGAAATGAGATTTGTTGTTTGTCACAATCTCTTAAGGTAGCCTACATTGGTAGATGATGTTCTTCCACACGAACTTGACTATGTCTATGTCTTTGATGTGAGAATAAACCTCTGCCTTAACCCACTTTGAGAAGTAATCTGTCATGACAACCATGAAGCGCTTTTCTCGAGATGACGGTAATGGTCTGACTATGTCCATTTCCCATCTCATAAACGGATATGGCATAATTGCTGAAGTTAGCTCTTCAATTGGAGCGTGGATGATGTGCCCATGTCGTTGACATCTGTCACACTTGGCTGTGCATTGCGCACAATCCTTTGCCATTGTCGGCCAATAGTACCCGAGAGTTCAAATTTTGTGCATAAGTGATCTTCCACTGTTGTGATTTCCACCAGCTCCATCATGTGTCTTCTTAATGATTTAGTAGGTTTCGTAACCGTGGATGCAAGTAAGGAGGATTCCATTTGTACTTCGTCGATACAACTTTCCATCAACTTGGGCATAGAAAGCGCACTTGGCCTTGAGTCGGCGAGCTGCTCATCTGTCCTCTGGCGTTTCTCCATCCGTAATGTATGCAAGGATTCTGTCTTGCCAATCGATCTTCTGTTCACTGGACTACTCAATATCTGGCATCTCGGTGTCAAAGTTATCTAGAGTATCGGTAATCGTCGAGACTAGTTCAACGTCTCCTTTTGGTAAGCTTATACTTGGTCGGTCTATACTTTCAACTGGTATTATTCGCCTTTGAACAGGATCTGTCGTGGATGCGAGAGCTGCTAAAACTTCAGCTAAAGTTTTCTCAGACTGGGAAATTTGTTTACTTTGAATTTTAGATCCTTTGTCAACTCTTTGACGACTTTGAGGTATGATTCCATCCAATCGTTCTTTGTATCATAGTCTCCGTTCACTTGGTTGACTACTAGTTGGGAATCGCAATAACATTGGCCTTTGATTGCTCCGATCTCTTTAGCCAATCTGATCCCTGTGATCAATGCTTCATATTCCGCCTCATTGTTGGACGCTGGAAATAGGAGTCGGAACGATTGCTCCAAGATTTCTCGTGTCGGTCTCTCAAGTCGGATTTTGACTCCTGAGCCGTGTTGTGATAATGATCCGTCAATGTAGATCTTCCAAGATTAAAGAACTTTGTCAGACTCTAAAGGTTCCAAGTCGGGGCCAGTTCAATTAGAAAGTTAGCTAATACTTGAGACTTTGCGCTCGTTCTTCCCTTAAACTCGATATCGTACTCACTTCATTCGATAGCCCACTTAGTCAATCTTCTGGATTGGTTTGGACTATGCAGTATTATTCATAGTGGGTGGTTTATTAACACTATGATGGTGTGAGACTGGAAGTAAGGTCGTAACTTCCTTTCTGAGGTTACTACTGCTAGCGCGAGTTTCTTCGTAATCGGGTATCTGGACTCGGCTCTGTCCAAAGACTTGCTTGTGTAGAAAATTGGGTGTTGAGTTCCTCTGTCATCTCAAACTAGCACGCTACTCATTGTTGACATTGATACTGCAATGTATTAAGTATAATGGTTCTCCGTCTTCAGGTTTCGTAAGAATTGGCAGAGTCGAAAGATAATACTTTAACTTGGAAAAAACATTCTCGCACTCCTCATCCCACTTGAATTCTTTATTTCCTCGTAACAAGTTGAAGAATGGAAGGCACTTATCCATTGAGCGCGAGATGAATCGGTTTAGGGCGGCTATTCGACCAGTTAGCCTTTGAACTTCTTGTTTGTTCTTCGGAGAAGGTAACTCTTAGATTGCCTTAATCTCTTTGGGGTTTTGCTTCGATTCCCCTTTGAGTGACTATGTAACCGAGAAATTCTCCCGAGGTTACTCTAAAAGTGCACTTTGCCAGATTGAGCTTTATCTGATATTCGTTTAAAGTTTGAAAGCAACGTGCTAAATGGTCGACGTGATCTTCTACTTTTTGAGACTTAACTAGCATGTCGTCTATATAAACTTCCATTGTTTGTCCGAGTTGGTCGGCAAACATCTTGTTGACCAATGTTGGCAAACTTCTCCGACATTCTTCAAACCGAATGACATCACTTTATAGCAATCAGTTCCTTGCTGTGTGATAAACGTAGTTTTCTCCATGTCATAGGGATGCATCAGAATTTGATTATATCCCGAGAAGATGTCCACAAATGAAAGGAGTTTGTTTCCGACAGTTTCTTCGATGATTCTATTAGTATTTGGCAATGGAAAACTATCCTTTGGACAAGCTTTGTTGAGGTTGGTGAAGTCCACACAAACTCGCCATGTCCCGTTCTTTTTGGGAACAACTACCAGATTAGCTAACCATTCTAGATCTTGAACTTGTTCGATTGACCTGGCGTCGGTTAGCTTTTTGACTTCGTCAGTTATAGCCTTTGTCCTTTCTGGCCCTAGTTTTCTTCGTTTTTGCTTAATGGACTTGTAAGTTGGATCAACATTCAATCTGTGGCTCGCGATATTCGGATTGATTGCAGGCATATCTTTGCTATCCATGCGAATGTCATTACGTTTTGTTCTAAAATTTGGATCAACTTATCTCGAATAGAATTACTCAAGCTGACCCCAATGCTAACGCATTTAGATGAGTCTGTTAGGTCGATATTGACGAGTTTGCCACTAGATTGATCTGGCTTCTCTGGAACGGGAGGTTCCGATAATGCTTTACCTTTCACAGTTTTCGTGATCATGCAGGACTTGTTTCGTAATTTTAACTCGACGATAAAATAGGTCCAAGAAATCTTTTGATTTCCTCGAAGTGTGTAAACTCCTTCACTCGTCGGTATCTTCACACACTGATGGTAGCTTGACGGGATTGCTTTCATCGTGTGAATCCAAGGTGTTCCAAGGATTATATTACAGATTAGCGGTTTATCTACCACCAAGAACTTGATCCATCTTGTAATTCTGGCAACTCGGACTGCTAACTTGATTGTTCCGATTGCATTTATCATACTTCCGTCGAATGCAGTCAATGTTCTCTCCTCTGGTTTGAGTCGTGCATCTGGTAAGGCCATCTTATCCAACGTCTCCTTGAAGATTAGATCTACCGAGCTGCCTGTATCGATGAGAATCCAAGATACGTCGCAGTCGACTACTCGTAATTTTACCTCTAGTGGGTCGTTATATGGGAAGCTTACTACTTCGACATCCTTGGTGGTGAATGTAACTTCTGAACCAACCGTTCCTAAGTTTTTTTTCGACTAGATCAAAGTTCACTGCTGCTACAACCTTCCGCTCGTACTTCTTGATCAATCTTATAGTGTCGTCACAGAATTGTAATACTCCCATGATTACATTGACTTCCACTCTTGGGGATCCTGATTCTTTTGTCTCCTCGTCTTGTTTTTGCCGTTTTGGTTTTTCTTTGGCACTACTGTCTTGGTTTGCCGCTTTGTAAGCTGATTCTTGTAACTTGACTTCTTTTCATTTTTGCGCTTTGAACTTTTTAGTCTCTTCTTCTGAGAGATTCAACTCTCATTTTCTAAACTTCTCGGCAAGTAGTTCTTGCAGCTGTTTGCACTTCGAACTGGAATGACCGGTTCTATTGTGGAAAACACAATATTCACTTTGGTTGTAAGTGTTGTTGAATGGTTTATTACGAGATTGGCTGTTAGTTTCACCGACTTGAAAAGCTGTCACCGAGGCCGCTTTTCCTCTATAATTATGTTGTTTTGGCTCGTGATATTCCTTTTTCGACTCCTTAACTCTTGAGTCTCGATAAATTTTCTAAGTTCTGGCGAGGATTTGCTTCTCCTCCATGTAGTCTACATGCCTTGCTGCTCTACAAACGGCATCTGAGATCGTACTGGGCCGGTATACAAAAAGATCTCTCCTTAAGGCCTCATCTGTAACCATTCAGGTCCTTAGAGCCTCAATAGCCATGTCGTCACTGACTTTTGCTTTAGTTAAAATTTTCATAAATTGTCCGAGATACAACTTCAGGGACTCGTCAAACCCTTGTTTCAAAGACCGTAACTTCGCTGTAGAGGTGTCTTGGTTGACGAATAGAGCGAATTGCTTCATGAACAACTCGGCAAGTTGATTGAAGCTCTCGATCGACCCAATTGGTAACTTGGTGAACCATACCAGGGCATCACCGGTTAGGTTCTCGGCGAAGAGGTTGCAGTAAGTCGCGTCCTCCTGGTCCGGATTGTAAGTTGTCCCATTCATCATGACATTGAAAGCGCTCATGAATTTGATCAGATCAGTGGTCTTGTCGTATGAAGGACACCTTATTCTTGGTCTTTGGTTTACTGAGACCCTTTTTAGTCTTGGCGCGAAGGGCGAGTTTTGAGCTTGAGCTAAGATTCACCCGATCTCCGGTGCCGAGCTGGTAACTTAATGGAATTGAGACCTCATGTCCTCCATCATTCTATATACGATTACCGCGTCCATTGTAGCCGACCCTTGTTGTCCTAACGTGTTCTGAGTTGTAGACTGCCCTGGTCCCATCATGTTGGTTGGTTGTGGACTCAGCACTACTCCAAACAGGTTTCTCTGGACGGTAGCCAATACTTCTCCATCCGGCCTGTTATTTTGCATAGATGGGAGGCTTCTCTCGTTTAGCCAAGACTTATTTCTGTCGAATCTCTCTGAGTTTCTTTGGTCAGAAGCCTCATATTGCGCTATCATGTTGCGCACCAGATTTTCGATCGAAGGTGGTCCTTGAGGGGGACTGGGGAGGACAGCAACTTCTCGAGAGTCCTCTCGATTCTCCTCCTGAGTTTGAACATAGTTCAAAGATGATCCGAGAGTTGGATCAGTGTTTTCTTGGAGGTTAAGGTCCCTCATTTCTAGTGAGTTGATGGTTACTTCGTCTTCAACCATCCTTCTTTTTGTGTGCACTCTTCGAACCGGGTCTAACACAAAGGGCTAAATCCAAAATTTTGATAAAAAAGAGGGAAGATTGGGCAAGG
This sequence comes from Lepidium africanum, assembly GCA_900406405.1. Taxonomy (NCBI): domain Eukaryota; kingdom Viridiplantae; phylum Streptophyta; class Magnoliopsida; order Brassicales; family Brassicaceae; genus Lepidium; species Lepidium africanum. The sequence goes on from OVAX01000212.1 coordinate 93,287, forward strand.
ATTGTTGAGAGCTTTAAAGAGAAGAAGTGTATTGCAAAGAACAAGGCGATTGCCGAGTATAGTCTATTAGCTTAATGTGTGTGTCAAAAAGCCGATCCCCTTTTTGAAGGATCCGCTCCTCTATTTATAGATCATATAGGCGGTTACAAAGTAGATTGAATAAAGGAAAATATACAAATTTCTAAATAAGATCGTATCTAGAAGATTCTTGCTAGATTTTCAGAAATTTTCCATGTCGAAATAGGAAAATATTCATTTCTTTGCTTGCTGACGTGTCGTCCGACTTCCTTCAAGCTTAGCATGCTTCCGAGAAGGAATTCTTCCGAGTTGATAAGAATATCCGAGTGGAGACTTCGATATTCTTGCCAAGTTCAATACTTAGCATTTTGTCCATTATTTTCTGTAAACTGAAATAAGATCTCAGATCTATCTCCAACAGATACTACTCAACAATCTTAATAGATCTTATTATGCTTTGTGAGCACATGCTAGATGTGGTTACAACAATGACCTTAAAACTTTTGTATCACCGATATGATAAATAAACAAATTCAAGTACATAAATTATTTAATCGAATCTTTGAAAAGAATATATTAATTCATAGTAGATTCGAATTATCTTATATATTATTGGAAAAGTAATTTTTATCAAAAAAATTATGTGTCAACACCACGTTTAATTTTAACGTGATTGATTACAAAGTTGTACTCGTATAAAATTTATATAAAATAAAACTAAAATTAGAATTCGTAATTGAAATTTAAATATAAAAAAAATAAAATTAAAATTCTTCATTTCATTTAATTTAATTTAATTTTGAATTAAGTTTTTTAATTTGAAGACAATATAATGATCTTAAAAATTTTTAAATTATCCAAAAAATAGTTAAGAAAATATTTGTTTTGATTTGAATTTTAATGAAATATAAATAATTACAAATCTTTCATACTTATTATAATTTTTGGTAAATCATATTTCTATTTGAATATTATATTCTTTTCTATATAGAAAAAACAAGATCAATTGTTAATCCATCATAAATTCTTATTCACCGTAAATATTTATTAAATTTGCAGTTTTTTATTTCGTCACAGAACTTTGTTTATTTTATATTTTTTACTATGTCAATTATGAAATACTTAACTACTCCATTTGTTTTCATAAGAGAAATCTTATTTATTAATAGAGTAATAATTTTTATCAAAAAGTTTACGTGTTTAATTTCAACATGGTTGATTACAAAGTTGTCTTTAATTTTAAATTTTATATTTAAATAATATCTTATTAAAAATATATAATGATATATATATATATTTTGAAATATTAAATAATGATTTTTTAAAATTTAAAATTATCTGAAAATTAGTTAGGAAAATATTTGTTTTGATTTAATACTATTTTAAATTTTAATGAGATAAAATAATTAAACCAAAAAGTTGAACGGTATATTCCGATGGAAACTCGAAAGTATTTACTTTCATAGAAGATTATGGTATTGACAACTGCATCATATATATATTGTACCAAATTCTACGCTTTAAACGATTTTTCCTTTATCTTTGAAGTATTCGTTGCTAACTTTTATTACACATATATAATTTATCCTCTTCATTCGTGAAATACAAATGTTATCTATGTATAGATTAACACAATGGAACATCTATAATTGTTCTCAATAGATTCATAATATTATCATACATCCTTCATTATATATAGTAAAGTATATTATTAGTAGAAAACAGAATATATATCAACTCATGTTAATTTAATAGGAAATGAATCCTTATAAAAACTTTTACTGTAATTTTAATCCATGTTAACCATTACACACATTTTAATGGGTAAAATGTTTGATTTTTTGAGATTTCAAAATTAGTACGTAGTTAAGTAAAAATTATCCACTTAAATAATATGTAAGAGTATCTCCAATGATGTTTCAAATCTTTCTTCAAATCTCTCTTCAAATTTGAAGATCTCTATTTTTTCTTCAAATTTGAAAGATCTTCATTTCTTCCTTCATTTTTTAAATAAGAATTTTTATTTGCAAAATGATCCCTTAAATTCTATTGTTTTATTATTTTATAACTAACTAAAATTTTAGGATATGACAAAAAATAAAATAAAAACTGAATTATTATTAGAGACAATAATTTTTCTAAATTTAGTAAATTTCTAACTAATAAATATAACAAAAAGTTATAAAATGAACAATAACATATATTATAATATATAATACATGAACATATTTTTTTTTTAAAAAAATAATAATAATTAAAAAATATGATTATCACGAGTACATTATATATTTATCATTTGTTTTACTATTTATGTGATATGTAATGAAATTTTATGATTTTACTAAAGTTATAATTGATTACTTATTTAAAATTAATAAATGTGGGTTAAATATATATATTTGAAAAGTATAAAGATAATTTAAAAATTAATAAAAAATATGATAGATCAAAATATTATTAAAATATTTATTTGAAGTAAGAAATGAAATAAACTATTAGAACAAACATCTCTTTTATTTTTGAAGAACCTCAATTTTAAAGAATAAAATAAAGGCAACTATTGAATTTGTTGAGCAACGGGCGTATATTTCTATACAAACCTATACATATATCATATATGTATATGGTATTGTATAAGAATGTAAATAGGTAACTGTTGTCACATGGGTCGGTTACTTTCCTTTTTCTTTTCTTTTTTCTTAAATTAAACCTTAGATTTCTATTTGTGCCCACACACACAATGTATATAAATAGCATGTGTTCTCTAGTAATTAATAAACCAACCAGTTAAAACAATGGGCCAATGCAATTGTAAATAAAAATAAAGAGAAGATATATCGGAGAAAGGAGAGTGGAGAAGATGGTAAAGAAGACGAAGTCTTGACTCAGCTTCATGTGTTTGATTCCTAACCATGTGCACTGTGTACCTACCATTATTTAATGAATATTCAATACATATCCCATTACGAATTTGTTATGAATAAATAACATAATTCTTGTGGATTCATATAAGTATGTAACCTATATATTTGTAAATAGGTTTATGGATAATGTTTAGTTATAATAAAAAAGACTAACTTGCACGTCTCACTTGCACACATATCGAAAGATCGAATCCTGCCACCTGCATTATGCAGGAACTTGACTAATAGATCAGGTAGTTGTGATCGAATGTTGAAAAAAAAAACTCCATTTATACTCTTGTTTTGATCAATATTGAAACTTATTCTACTTGCATGAAATACATATAGTAAAAATTCTATAAATTAATACTATTGAGACTTTGAAAAATTATTAATTTAGAGAGATATAAATTAATATTATTAGAGATATAAATTAATATTATTAATTTATAGTATTGCTAGTTGTTAAATAAAAAAATTGAGACCATTTTTATATTCATGTTTTGAAAGTTATAAATTTTATAATTTAGAAATTAAATTTTTAATATTAAAAAGAATAATTTTGACCATATATATACATATATATATATATTCAAATTTATGATTAATGACATCAACTATCTTATTTCAACAACCTATAATATTATTACAAAGAGAATTATACATATAGAAAAAACTGAAAACTTAAAGAAATTTTGATTAATTGACATGTTGTAGTTAACATCATAGTTTGAAAATAGAACAGAACAGCTGTTTTATAGAGTTGATTTAAAAAAAAATCATTTTTTAAATCATACATTAATATATTAATTTATTTAAATATATTATATAATTATTAATTTATGATATTATTAAGACTATATGTTTACATAGGGATTTCAAAATAATTATTATCTTATTAATTTTTTAAATTTGATCAAATTTCTACCGGGGCCAGAAAATTTTATTAATTTATAGAGGTTATTAATTTATAGAGATATATCTTAATAAAATGTGCTTTTAGAAAAATATATCTTAAACCTTTAAAACTAATAAGATAATGATCAGAAAAGCAAATTATGTAAAGAAAAATATTACACTTTAAAAGATGTGACTATTGGCTTGGACCTACTTAGAAATCTATAATATTTAATGTATAATTATTAGACTATAGAAAACTATAGAGCAACTGTAAAATATAACTTTCTATTGAGTGATTTTTTTCTTCTTATAATCATGGATCTATCAAGAAAATAAAAAAAAATAAAAAATAAAGAAAAGCTCCAAAAATCTCCATTACTTGGCGCGTAACCCGTAATGTTAGAATTTGCCACGAAATTTATATTTTTGTAAACTTCGTTTCTTTCCATTGACTCTCTTTTCTTAATATTAATTGAGTAAGGTTGATAAAAAACAAAAAAAAACAATATCCAAGTTATAAATTATTTTCAATAAATTCAGTCATATCTATTAATGGCTAATGATTATTAAAACTTTAGTAGAATATAGTGAATTGTAGTATATTAACTTTTAATATAAAACTTATCAACTATTATAATTAACGTACACAATGAATTAATTAATTAATCTTGTACATGTGTTTTTCCAATCACATTTTCAATATCTTGATATTCTAAATCGGAAAAGCATCGAGATTTTCTTTTGTTTTGGTCAAAATGAGTATAGTCTTTATCTTAGTAGTATATATAAAAAACATATAATTTGGATTGCGTGTATTCATTATACTTATATATATACACTCATACATACACATACGCTTGTCATATTACCACTTAGATTCCTTTCATCATAACAACAATCAAACTCTCACTCTCTTCTCCTCTGTCCAGCAAATTCATCCAGATGACATTTTTCCAACATATTCCCGACGGCAAGACCGCCGCCACAACCACCGTAACAAAGAAGTCCGATATGCGACCTCCGCCGCCAAACTGCTGCGTCACGTGCCTTGCGAGACTCATCAGAAAATTGAAAAGACAAGGAAGATTGTTGCTGGCTACAAAGGCTCGCAAACAAGGAAGCTCGTTGCAATGTCGGTACGATCCAATGAGTTATTCACTCAACTTCGACGGTGGCGCGTGTGGTACACTTCCCGATGATGAGGATTATTATTTCAGGTTCTATGCGTTTTCATCGAGATATGTTACTTCTAATACTATGAAGAAGAGACCGTCACTTCCTCGTGAATCTTCTTTCTCTACCACTTCACGTGAATTCGTGTAACGTAATGTCATTCGACCTTTTTTTTTTTTTTTCTACGAAGAAGAGAAAAGTTTTGTTTATTTCGTATTTAGATGTTTTTAGTTTCTTAAATGTAATTTAATTTAAGTTTATTTCTATTAATTGAAGTGTAAATATTTGTAAGATGATTTTTTGTTCTTCTTATTAATATAATCGATCCAACATATATAAACTACATTTAATTTTCGTGTCAGAGTGTTTGTTAAATCAAACATATATACAACTGTTTATAAAAATAATCATTTTATCGCTCATTTCATTTGATTTTAGTGGACTAACGTACGCGCCTATTAGCTTGTAAACACTACAATATCAAAAATAATCAATATATATATATATATATATATAAAGTATAATTTGTAACAGAATGGAATCTGAAATTAGAATAAACTTATTTACCAAAAAAAACTTCTATAACTTTGAATCCATAAACTGCAATATAATTTTCTTTCTATAAACTTAAAAGTTTAGTATAATGTGTATTTATTAATTAATATAATAACCAGCTATTCATGGTTAAATATTTTCTCTATTATTCTTTTGCCACACATCAATTAATATAATTAATCTACATGAATTGGTTTATCGTATTCTCCAAGAACTATTTTTTTCTTCTTCTTTGGTTGTTTTCTACTTCAACTTTTTTAAAAAAAAAACATAAATACTTCCATTAACAAATATATGATAGCTTGTGACTTAAAAGAAAAAAGATGATAGTTATATAAGCATGTGTACATGACGGTTGTTGATTAATTATAACATAGTATATAATTAACAGTGATTAGTATATAAAAATGAAGTAAAATTTATTGTAGAAAAATACTTTAAAAGAAAAGTGAATCCGGTGAAGCCAAAGTGTGGAAGGCGATGCATGCTTGTTAGCGACTCGAGACAAATTCGCCGAACCCTATTACCGTAGTCTTCTACTGCTAGGGTTTCTCTTTTTGACTACTTTGACATTATAAGTTTTTTATTACACGATAACGACATTCCCATGTTACATCGCATAAGATTTCGAGCCACTCGACAGAACATCAAAGGACACAATTTCACTATTAATTTAAAATTTTAATATTCGTTAATTAGATTCAAACGCCTTTAAATAATGATGGACTTGTTACAAACCACACCGACCGGACTAATTAGATAACTAAATAGCTTTTAAAACCACTTAATACAAGCTCTTCACTCTAAGATTAATACACTTACCAAAAAGCTTCAATGCTTCTTATTCACCAATCTCCAGTGTACAGTTGCCAAAAAGCTTCAAGCTAACCCATTTCATCACCTATTGGATGACGCAGCTAAAACACAAAGAACAATGTTGCTTACTTCATGTAGTTTAATTCACGGCTTCAAAATAGTTAATAGATGAGTTTCCATTTAACCAATATTTCTCTCTGAAAAAATAAAACCTGTTTTAAAATTTTAGCAAGGATTCCCCATTTAGGAATGTAAGATCTAGGGAACAAGATTTTCTAACTTTTTTTGGGAAACTAGAAAATTGAATATATATATATATACAGTTAAACCTCTATAAACTAATAATGTTGAGATTACATTAAAATTATATATTTTTATTAATTTATAGTATTAATTTATTGATATACTAATTGAACTAAAAATTTAATTTGGTACCATAAAATTATATTATTTTATTAGGGGTTCTTAGTGTATATTATTGTATAGAGTATTAATTTAAAGAAGTTATACTATATATATATATATATATCCCTGTGTGTGCATTTTCGGGCTTGTGCTACAATATAATCTTTTATACATGAAATGAGAAAACTGGAGTTTACTTTTGGTGTCGTTTCTAAAATATTTTCGATGTTATTTATGTAATTCAATCATAAATGTTTGTACAATAGAATGCATGAGGAAAAATCAAATTAACCTTTCTAACTAAATTGGGATAATATTTAATATACAATACAAAATGGTTGAAAGCTTTTTGGGCCGAACGTACACATGTGGATCCCATGCCGACTTTATGTGAAAGTAACTGTTCCTCCTGACTCTTTTTTTTTCACTATGTGATTCATATATTAGAAATCTGGTTAAAGTAACGACAAAATGCAGCAAAAAACGAAAATATTTTCGGAAAACTAAACCCAAAAAAGGGAAAGTAAGATAAATTCAAAAAAGACTAAGTTCAAAATGGAAATAGACTCAAAAACATGCTAACTCTCAATCAAGGCGACTAAGTTATCAATGACTACAACGAGCCTAAATTGATAGTGGAACCTCTTATGCTGAATGAGTGTACCTTACTGATATACCTCGATTTTTATCGGTTTTGAGCTCATTTATTTGTTTGTTTTCAGAGTCTTGTTTGCATTTTAGGGTCATTTCAGGAGGAAAACGAGAAAAATTTGGATTACACCTGTAGAGTTTCGTTTGGAAGGATTTGGAGCATTTTCTGGATTTTCAGCAACAGAGTTATGATCGATTAATCAACATCTTGCTCGATCGATCACTCTCTTCAGCCAAAGCTGCGCTCGACTTGTTGATCGACCTCACACCTCATGATCGATCAATCACACCTACACCAGAAGCAGTGCTCTACCTCATGATCGACCGCTCACCAGTGATCGATCGATCAACGAAGCTATGAGAGATGACCTAATTTTTTTGTTTTGTACCTGCGAGTTATAGACCATATAAATACTCTTTTTCCTATTTCGTTTTAGAGAGAGCAGACTTGAGAGAAATTGTGTTACAGCAGTTTTAGCTTTTGTAAGCAGGGAGAAGAATTCCTCCACACTTTGAGAAGGATTTTTGAACCCTTTTTATTTATTCTATTGCAATTTCATGTTTTCTTCCATCATGATTTCTGTTCTATTTCAATTATATCTGAGTAGTTCTCTTGTCAGGTTTAGGGATTCTAGGGATTTAGGAATCGATGATTGGGGATTAGATAGGATTGATTGTTAGAAGTTCTCCATCTAAACTCTTGCTTAATGCTTAAATTAGCCTAATCAACTAGTTTATGAATCTAGGTTGTTAGCCTTCCAAAAGTTTGTTAAGAACCAGAACTAGTTTAGATGAGCATTTGATTGTAACCAACGACAGTTGATAGTTAGAATGATTTGTAGATATTTGAACCCATTCGGTAGTGCCAATTTGTTTCGCTAGGACCAACGAAAGTTAGGATTTTCTAAGTTGCTAGATTGAGTGATAAGTGCCACGACAGTGGGCTTATCAAACCTTTTTGTTCAAGTCGAGAATAGAGCTGTAATTCCCTAAATAATATCCCTGATTAGATTTCTGTTTCCTGATGAATACCCGATGTCTGAAGTTTTTATTATTGATTGCAAACCGTTTGAGTTGTTAGATTTTCATCATCGATATCGATTTGGTATAGCTTGAGATAGAATAGATAGTCAAAAGTGCAAACTTAGTTCTTCGTGGATACGATCCTTAAGTACTACTACTTCATTGCTGTGCACCTGCAGTAGATTATTTAGGGTAAAACCTGACTCACATCAAGTTTTTGGCGCCATTGCCGGAGAACCAATTTGTTGCCTTTTGATTGATATTCAGTTTCTAGTCTATACTCTTTACTTACGTTTTTCTTTTTGTTTTGTTTTGCTTTTCTTTTAGGTTTATGGTTAGAAGAAGCCAAGGATCAGAAAACTTTCTGAACTTTGACAACGAATCACTTGCTAGGATCGAGAGAGAGAATAGACGAGCAAGAGCAATGAATCGTGACAACCAGCAGCTTCCAGATAATCCTGAAACTCAGAACAACTTCCTGGAGAATCAAAATATGCAGCAGACAGTTAAAGAGTTGCAGAGGGATTTAGCTCAGCTTAGGAGGCAGCATGAACAGCTCAATGCCGAGCCATTGGTGATATGGATACTCCTCACACATATTACCAGAATAGATCAGCTATTTGTCCCCCACCTATCCAGAGGCAAGACTACGAAATCAAGCCTCAGCTGATTGGATTAGTGAAGCAATACATATTCAATGGTCTCCTAGGAGAGAATCCTATGGATCACATCGAGAACTTCGATATGTGCAATACAACAAGTTCGAATGGAGTCCCTACGGACTATGTCAAGTGTAAGCTTTTCCACCATTCACTTTCTGATAAAGCTTCAAGATGGTTGCGATCATTACCTCCAGGTTTACTCACTACTTGGGAAGAAGTCAGAGCAGCATTCTTGGATAAGTTCTACACCAAATTGAAGACTGTAGCTTTGAGAGGAAAGATTTCAGCGTTTCAGCAACGTTCTGGTGAATCATTGAATGAAGCTTGGGAGCATTTCAAGGAGTATCAACGAGATTGTCCACACCACAGTTATTCAGATGAGCAGTTGCTTAATACCTTCTATGGAGGAATTGAGTGGGAGTACAAGAATTTTTTGAATGCTGTAAGTAATGGAGACTTCATGATAAAGCCTTCACCGTCATCGACAACTTGGCAGCGAGTTCGGGTAATCACTGTCCATAGTATAAACGAGGAAGAAAAGTCAACAACGTGGAGGTTCAGAGGATAGATGAGATTGCTGAGAAGCTTGACATGCTTATCAAAGCTAATCAAGAGAATCATAGGGGTGTGCATCAGCTTGATGACGTTAGAGAGGTAGCTAAGGTTCAGAATGAATCAGACATGTCAGAGGAACAGAGAGAAGTCGATTATGTTAACTGGCAAAACAAAGGATCGAATCCGAACTATCTTTCGTACAGGAGCACGAACGTAGATAATCCACAAGATGTCATTTTCCCAGCTCCTACAATGCCTTAGGGATCACCTTTGCAAGGGAAACCATTTGTGCAAAATTCTGGTCATAGATGAAACAACCAGAAACCGTACAATCAGAACTCCAGAGGAAGCAACTGACAGAAACCGTACAAGCAGTATCAGTAGCATGCACCGCCACGGCAAGCTCTAGTGAGCTTTTCAGGCACTTCAAAGGACAAGATCATGGCATTGATCTAGCAGCTTACAACTGAGCAGCAGAAAACTACTCGAGAGCTCAACGTAAAGGTGGACAGCATGTACAACGATTTGAACAGTAAGTTTGAGTCAGTCTATGTGCATTTGAAGAAGCTAGACACTTAGGTAGCTCAAATTAATGAAGCTATGAGAAGACCACAAGGAGTTCTACCAGGAAAAGTTGAGAAGAATCCGAAGGAGTCTTGCGATGTTGTGAAGTCTAAAACTGAGGAGTGTAATAAGAACAAAGAGGCGAGCAAAAAGGGTAAGTACAGACCTCTAATTCCATTCCCAAAGGAGCTTATCAAGCTAGAAGATCAAGGGGAGTTCACTATACCTTGCATTCTTAGGAAGATATGATGATTTTACCGAAGACATGTCATTCTGGCCAAGAACATACGCTACTAGAAGATGCACTCGACCTGATGATCGATCTGCTAAGATCATGATCAACCATTCTACCCCTTGATCGATTGATCAACCCTTTAATTGATCGAACATCGATACTGCAAAGAGAAAACCAGATTTTCCTTATTTTGTATAGCTTATTTAAATAGTTTTCTTAGAACTTTTAGAGCATCCTATCATATTTTCAGCAGGCACTCTTGTAACCTCTGAGGGATAAGATCTCTATCCTCCACAACACCATTAGAGAAGATTTCTAAACCCTATTTCTATTTAATTCAGTTTATCATTATGTTTATCTATTCTTCTTCTTTATTTGTTCCTTCTACTATGCTTGAGTAGTTTGCCAATCAGGTTTAGGGATTCAATGAATTAGAAACAAATATGGCTCGATGTTATGTGTTCTCCATCTAAGACTAAGTTTAATGCTTAGGTTAGACTGGCCACCTAGTCTATGATCTTAGATTGTTTAACTCTCCAAAATCTTGTTAGATGCCTGAACTAGCTTAGATGAACAACTAGTCCTTAACCAACGACGGTTGATGTTAAGGCTAGTTGTGGACCTATTAGACCTAATCGATAATGCCTGTTTACATCTCTAGGATCAACGACAGTTAGAAGCACCATAATGATAAATAGAGTAGGAGGCACCACGACAGTGGGTTTGCTAGAATTCTATGTTTAAGTCGAGAATTGGTTTAAAGCATGCCTAATTAGTTTCCTGATTTCGATTCCCTGCTTGCTGATGAATTCCATGTACCTGATGCTTGTTATTTATTAATTTCATATCGTTATTTACTTTGTTTTGTTTAGTTCCTATCATTGTTTGATTTGTCTTAGCTTAATTTATGTCTGAAGATTGATAGTGTAACTATTGGTCCTTGTGGACTCGATCCTGAAGTGCTACATCGATATGATACGCATAAGAGGTTAAATTGGTATAATTAACCTTGTATCAATTTTGGCGCCGTTGCCGGGAACCAATTGTGTTGCCTTTTGATTTAAGACTGAACTTTAGTCTAAGATCATCTTTACTAACTTTTTATTTTATTTTTACTTTCTTCTTTGAATCAGGTGTCTAACATGAAAGCAAGTTACCGACCATGAAACCTTACATTGATTGGTCATACGATGGAGCAGACATTGATGAACGAACGCTTTACAAGTACTTCCATACGATGAAAGATGTGAAGAGAAATCTTCTTATCAGAATGAGATTATGGCTATGTTGCAGCAGTTCAGCAAAATCAGCAGCAATTTACATTAGAGATCACTGCAAAAATTGATAGAGTGTACAATGATATCAACAGTAAACATAAAGCAGTGTGTGCACTCATCGAGAAGAACAAGACCAATATTGCTCAGAATACTGAAGCAACTTCCATCATTGACTATGACAGAGAAATCGACGAGATTGCCAAGATGGTGTTTTACGATGGATCAGAGTATGAGGATTGGGTTGATAATGTTCTTATGCAAGAAAAGACACATAACCAACTAGAAGGTACATGTGATTCAACCCTTGAAATTAATGATTTTGAGGGAATTTCATTACCCTGCGCTGAAAAGGTATTCTCTAGTAACCTCTGGCTGATTGATGAATCTTTGGAACTAGCATGTGAGTCTCAAGATAAAGTTGACTACTCTTTAGTAAACTAAACTTGTCTTGAGATTGATTTCATCTTTCATCAAATGCATTTGATCCTCCAAGTAATTTGAGCTTCAAAGAATGTCTTAGGAAATATTTTGCACTTGTGGTAGCTTGCTTTGATGAACATGTGATTCTGCCATTATGGGCAATTAATTACCTTTCTGCTTTGGTATATTGTCTATTGTGAAAACAGGAGAAGGACGAAAGGTGCATTG